>JANHZU010006937.1:6898-23096 GCA_032468055.1 Acrochordus granulatus | reverse complement strand
GACTCCGGGAGGCAGTGCAAGACAGGGGGGCCTGGCGTAATGCAGTCCATGGGGTCATGAAGAGTCGGACACGACTGAGCGACTGAACAACAAAAGCAATACATTAAGGTCCACACAGCCGCTAATGCTATAATACAAAAGTAGGAAAACGTTGGGTGTTACTTAAATAACTGAGCAGAAATTATCATTTAAGCCATTATAAACCTTTGAGGGAGTGCATTTCAAATATAATTTCAATAATTCTGAGGTTTATTTCAGTAGTTACCGATAAGTTGAATTAAGGGTAACTGTCCTCATGGGGTTAATACTTGAGATTATGATGGTTTTCTACTGAATGTTCCCTTCTATGTTGCACTGGAGAAGTTAATATAGGAGTAGATTTTGATTTAATGAATTTAGATTCAAATCATTCTTAACTTCATTTGTAACTCTGGACAAGTCCTTCCCTCTGCTGTTTTTAAAAGTAAGCAGGAACATTCCACCCAAAATCTCCCTAAACTTTAACAGTCCCTTTTAATTGAAAAGGAATTATATTTTTTTCTTTATTAAAGCATATATGGAATGATGAAAAAGATTATAAGGTAATTTTAGAAAAAATTCTCAATGGCTTAAAATATAGTTCCATTCCTAGAGTACAGCATAAACATTATAAGTTAGATTTACTTATAATGTTTAAAATATATTTTATTAGTTTTTAAGAAACAATATTAGGTGATTTTTGTTGTTCAATCACACAGTCGTGTCTAACTCTTTGTGACCCCATGGACTGCATTATGCCAGGCCTCCCTGTCCTGCACTGCCTCCCAGTCTTCCCAAGCCCATGCCCATCACACTGACTATGCTATCTATCTCATCCTCTGCCATCTCTTTCTCCTTTTGCCTTTAATCTTCCCAGAGTCACAATCTTTTCTAATGAGTCCTCTCTTTGCTTTAGGTGGTCAAAGTATTTGAGCTTCAGGTTCAATATTTGTCCTTCCAATGAGGGTTGATTTCCCTCAGGATTGACTGGTTTGATCTCCTTGCATTCCAAGGGACCCTCAAGAGTCTTCTCCTGCACCACAATTCAAAGGCATCAGTTCTTCGATGCTCACCCTTCCTTATGTTCCAACTCTCACAGCCATACATTACTATATGGTCTTTGTTGGCAAGGTGATGTCTCTGTTTTTTAATATGCTGTCTAGGTTTGCCATAGCTTTCCTCCTAAGTAGCAAGCATCTTTAAATTTTGTGGTTGCAGTCACCATCTGCAGTGATCTTGGAACCCAAGAAGGTAAAATCTACCACTCCATTTCTTCCTTCCCTATTCCTTTCCCAGTTTTGAACCAATCCATTGTTCCATGTCTGGTTCTAACTGTTGCTTCTTGACTGGCATACAGGTTTCTCAGGAGACAGTAAGGTAGTCTGATACTCCCATCTCTTTAAGACTTTGCCACGGTTGGTTGTGATCCATACAATCAACTTTAGCATAGTCAATGAAGCAGAAGTAGATGTTTTTCTGGAATTCCTTCACTTTTTCCATGATTCAGAGAATGTCAGAAATTTGATTTTAGTTCCTCTTCCTCTTCAAAACCCAGCTTGTACATCTGCTATTTCTCAGTTCACATACTGCTGAAACCTAGCTTGTAGTATTTTGTGCATAACCTTACTAACATGTGAAATGAGTGCAATTGTATGGTAGTTTGAACACCTTTGGCATTGCCCTTCAGTTAACATTCCTTTTGTTTGGAATGTTATCTGATCTTTTCCAATCCTGTGGCCACTTGTGGGTTTTCCAAATTTGCTGGCATATTTAGTGCAGCGTTTTCACAGCATCGTTTTTTAAATAATTCAGCTGGAATATCACCACCTCTGCTAGCTTTGTTGTTAGCAATGTTTCCTAAGGCCCACTTAACTCACACTCCAGGATGTCTGGCTCTAGGTCAATGACTGCACCATCATAGTTATCAGGGACATTTAGATCTTTCTTGATAGGTTTTCTGTGTATCCTTGCCATTTCTTCTTAATTTCTTCTGCTTCTGTTAGGTCCCTACCATTTTTGTCCTTTATCATGGTCATCTTTGCATGAAACATTCCCTTGATATCTCCAATTTTCTTGAAGAGCACCCTAGTCTTTACCAGTCTATTGTTTTCCTCTATTTCTTTGCACTGTTCATTTAAGAAGGCCTTCTTATCTCTCCTTGCTATTTTCTGGAAATCTGCATTCAGTTTGGTATATCTTTCCCTTTCTCTCTTGCCTTTTGCCTTCCTTCTTTCATCTTTGCATCTATTTGCAAAGCCTCATCAGACAGCCACTTTGCTTTCTTGCATTTATTTTTCTTTGGGATGGTTTTAATAGTTACCTCTTGTACAATGTTACACACCTCTGTCCATAGTTCTTCTGGCACTCTGTCTACCAGACCTAATCTCTTAAATCTATTCCTCACCTCTACTATATATTCATAAGGGATATCACTGAGGTCATACCTGAATGGCATAGTGGTTTTCCCTCCTTTCTTCAATTTCAGCCTAAATTTTGCAATAAGAAGCTCCTGATCTGAGCCACAGTCAGCTCCAAGTCTTGCTTTTCCTCACTGCATAGAGCTTCTTCACCTTTGGCTGCAAAGAATATAATCAATAAAGAATTTTATTTTGTTTTAATGGGGTTTATTTTATTTTTATTTGAAGTGTTTTTTAATGTATTGCTTTTATTGTTGTTAGCTGCCGAGAGTCTTTGGATTTCGGCGCCATATAAATTTAATAAATAAAAAAATAAATCTGATTTGGGTGTTGACCATCTCATGATGTCCGTGTGGAGAGTCACCTCTTGGGTTGTTGGAAAGTGTATCTTCTCTTGACAAAATTCTGTTAGCTTTTGCCGTGCTTCATTTTGTACTCCAAGGCTTGTTATTCTGGTTATCTTTCGGCTTCCCACTTTAGCATTTTAATCTCCTATGATGTAAAGGACATCTCTTCTTTTGGTGTTAGTTCTAGAAGATGTTGTAGGCCTTCATAGGCAATTTCAACTTCTTTTGCATCCGTGGTTGGGGCACAGACTTGGATTACTGTGATGTTGAATGGTTTGCCTTGAATTCAAACTGAGATCATTCGAACCCCAGTACTGCATTTCTCACTCTTTCATTGACTATGATGGCTACTCCATTTCTTCTAAGGGATTCTTGCCTACAATAGTATATATAGTGGTCATCTGAATTAAATTTGCCCATTCCCATCGATTTTAGTTCACTGATTCCTAAGATGTCAATGTTCAATCTTGCCATCTCACGTTTGACCACGTCCAGCTTATCTTGATTACATTCCAAGTTCCTATGCAATAGTGTTCTTTATAGCATTGGCCATTTCTTTCACCTCCAGACACATCCACAGCTTGAGCTACTTGTAATTCCTTCTGATCTGAGGGTCTCATCTTCTGACATTCTATCTTTTAGCCTTTTGTTACTGTCCAAGGAGTTTTCTTGGAAGGATTCTGGAGTGGGTTGCCATTTCCTTCTCCAGAGTCCTGTATCCCATTTTTCACCGGATATCTAGGAACTCCAGCAACATCTACTACATCTTTCTTGACCTGGGCGATGACCGAGCCAGTATGGGTTTCTGTAAATTACTTCTCTCCATTTTTTTTAATCAAAGTTAGTTTGGGCATATAAAACATTAATTTTATCTAAACCAAAAAATTATCAAAATAGTGAAACTAAAAGGGAGAATGAGAAACCAAATAAACCCTGAAAACCACAGAAGAGGGATTTTGGAAAGAAGAAAAAACAGTTTGAAATCTTTATGGGTACAGAAAACAATAAATATCCATATTCAATATTTCTGTTTGGAGACATTTGTATAACTGGGGTAATCCATTAGAAAATTTCAAAGCACCAAATTGGGCAAGATGTTGGCATTGTCTTGTAAAATCGGAAAAGTGCCAGTTTAGTTTATATATAGGACTTCAGCATTTGAAAAAAAATCAGTGTTAGGTCTCATTCCATTCAAAGGCAAACTCAAGTGCCAGCATAGAGGGGAAGAATCAGCACTTATTTGGTTCTTAACAGTATTGTGGCTTCAGCATTAAAGAAGGGGCAAAAAAGAAGTTTGCTAATAATCTGTCAGATCCAGTTGCTTGGATGATAAAGAAATGCCAGTGATTCTGCTCGAAAAATCAAAATTCTCCCTGCTTTTTTCTTAGTGCTATCAGAAGTACAACACCCCTCGGAACGGCTCTGATCCGGAATACCCACTCTGCGCCATGCAGCTGTCCTCCCACATGCATGCCGTCACCAGCACCGTCACTTGCATGCGGCGCAGCACCATTCAGAGCACCTTCAGCCTCAATCCAGGTGAGCCTAGCAGGGTTAGGGTTAGACAAAAACATACTTCAGCTTTGCTGGCTGAGGAATTCTGAGAGTTGAAGTCCATACATCTTAAAGTTGCTAAGTTTGGACAACCCTGCTTTAGGCATTTTTTAAATTTAATTAACTATGTATAATATAACTGTGCCCCATATGTTGAGTAATGTTTTTCTTCTGTTGTGTTACACTTGTAATTCCATGCAACACTTGGAGGGACTCTGGAAGACAGAGTGAAGTTTTGGGGGCTGCCCATGAGTCAAGCCATTCTCTCCCAGGAACCCTGATCCTCGGGGACGCACAGTCTCATCCGTTGTGCATGCAGCCTTGAAAAATACGCAACCTCTGGCATAGTCATTTTCCGTGTCATAAACTTCTTTACTCTTGCCTGAGCTGGGAGGAGATAAAAGTCCAAGTGTGTTAACCTTTGCTATGAAGTATCAATCTTCGTCTCTATTGTGCTCCTATTTAGTGGATCAGTTTTAGCTCAAGGAGGAATCCTGGGTCTCTTTCTTTGTTCTATTATATTTTTTCCTATTTTAATCATCAGATCCATAAATCATAAGTTCATATTTTTCTGTTTCAAGCAGGGGTAAGGGGTTTCCAGTCAGTAATAAATGTAGATATTGTCTTATTTCCAACCAAGGAAGTCAATTTGGCAATCTCTGCAAGTTCCATCAACTTCACCAATCATTCCTCCATTCTGTATAGTGCTGAATATTTCAATTTTTGAGCCTATAATCATGTCACTGCAATTATCATGTACCATGTTTGCCTTGAGTTCTGATTATTTTTGAAGCAAGGTCAATCACTGTTAGGCTCAAAGAAGCAGCCCAGAGAATTTGGTTCTAATCTAAAAGGTTTATTGAAGTTGCAGGGTCATAAGAATTTCTCCAACTGCCAGCCCAACACCTGGATTTCCCAGATAAGCTTAGCAGTCTTCACAGGGGGTTGGACCTTTGGCATTTGTGCACGCACAGAGGCTCCACATGATCCCTCTCTTCACTCCTGTTGCAGCCACTCCTTCTCCACAATCATGCTGTTTTCAGCATTTCTGGATTGCCTTTCTGCTCAGCATGCAGGACAATTGGCAGAGCTCTTGTTCAAGAGCTAAAGTGGAGCCCGACAAGTCCTTGAGGGCTGGAGCTGTGTGGGATGGAGGTGGAAGTGCCAACATAAAATACATGGATACCGATAAAAAGAAAAATGGCTTGGCTAAATTACATTTTAAAATATGTTAATTCATAAAAACAGAATAAATGTCAATATCTAGGCCATTTATCCAATTAAGTGCAATATTTGTTAGTTGAAAGAAATCTGCTTCCTGCAAAAGCTCTTAGATGGCAACTCCACATTCGCATTTGCAGGAGGACACTCTGCCCCATTTAAACAACGAATCTTGGCAGATGCCATGTAAGATGCAAATCCTATTCAAGATTTTCCAGCTCTGGCAAGTGGCATCAGATTCCACAACTTTTTGTGTTGGGTCAGTTATACCTTTTCCAGAATCTGGGTGTTCTAAGATCCATTTTTCTTTCTACTTTGATCAAAAAATGGCCAGTGATACATGGCTGCTATTTCTTTCCTTTCAGAAGTTGTCTGCGATCCTCTTGCTGATTATAATGTGTGGAGTACAGTGCGGCCAGTCAACGATTCAGAGAAGCTGGATCCTAAAAGTGTCATCATTGCTTCTGCTCGAGTAGGTGTTACATCACCAGAATGGGAAGGGAGTTTTGTTCTTCTGAGCATCCTCATTTCTGTGTTGCAGAGCAAAAACCTAATTGGCCAATCTTCCTCTTAATTCTGACATAATTTGGGAATTCTCATGTGAAATGGTTGTGCTTCTGCATTTTTCTTTTCCTTTTCCTTTCTTTTTTAACTTGGAAGATGTATTTCATTTCATTTGGAACTGCTTTTAATGCCAGATTCCACAAAGGACTTGCAAACATTAATTTAAAATGCTTGAAATAGTTTTCTGCAGCCTGGGCACATCCAGACAATAGAAATCTACAAGCAGGATTATTTAAAAATTCTGGAAATCGTAATTCCAATTCCTCAAGGAGATTGGGAAGGCTGGCCTAAAATGTGTAAGTTTTTATGCTTACAAATCATAAGAGAGTTATAATATAATAACAATATATAGTAGATAAACAACATCAAAGAACAGCGTCTTCCTATCCCAGATCCTTGTAAGGTGGACAATAATACCTAACCTAGTATTAAGATCTAGCTGACTGAGCAACGAACAAACATAGAAATTATACAGCATATAAAATCTATGAATTTATTAAAAGATACAAATTATGAATAGCTTCATTCTGATACAGCTGATGCACTCTGGGTTGCTTTGATCAACTTCTGTTGGTACTCCACAAACCCATCTTCTCTGTCACAGCAGCTGCTCAGAATGAGGTTCTCCCTGAAATCCAGGTGGCTCCCACCTCGCTGGTGTTCTGGAGAGCCTTGAAAACCTGCTCTTCTCCCAGATCCTGGGAGGATAGGGTAGCTGGAGCCCCTTGTTGGGTATATGATGTGTTTGATGCCAGGTAGCTCTCATTTAGCAACCGTTTGCAGTTATGACAGTGATGAAAAAATAACTTTGCAATCATTCCTCACATTTATGACCTTCATAAGTCTGTAAAGCGAAGGAAAGTTGAAGTCTGATTATAAACATTGTTGCGGTTTCACTTAGAGACTAAGTTGCCAATCCCAGTTGTGTCACTAAACAAGGTCTACTTGTACTGTTGACCAGATTCACCATCTGGTTTAATGTTTTGTGCTTTCTGTTTGGATTGTATATCTGTTCTGTTTTCATTCTGAACAGCCCAGAGATGCTTGGAATAGGGCACTGTCTTAAGTTGAAAAAGCAAACAAACAAAAAGGACAGTAGGTCAGAGCTCAAAAGGCCCAATGGGGGGCCCTCTTCCCCCAGTCTTGCTTGATGAGGGGGTCTGAAGCAGGGAGTCTACCTGGAGCCTCCACGGACGTGTCCTTCCAAGGACTCAAGCTTTGGTCAGAGGTCACTCTCTTTCAGGCACCAGCTGCAGTTTCTGAGCTCGTTTTGGCATGCTGGGTAGATTTTGACTGTATACTTTTAGCCAATGAATGAAAAGTAGATTTGGGGCTGGTTGGTTGCCATCTGGGCATAAAGCTGGTTCTTTGAATTATGCCTGGAAACTGACAGGCTGACTTTGGGGAGGGAAATGCTGGCAGATTCTCTGAACTGGTTGGACCTTACTCTTTCCTCTTCTTCTTGGCAGATTGACAGTCACTCTTTTTTCTGGAATGTGGCCCCTGGGGCTGAAAGCGCAGTGGCTTCTTTCATCACTCTCTTAGCTGCAGCTGAAGCCATCCATAAAATCCCTGATGTTCAGTCACTCTCCAAAAACATCATGTTTGTCTTCTTCCAGGGGGTAAGTTCTCATTTTTCTTTTCTTTTTTCTGGACTCTGCATCTTGAAATGGATCTCCAGTTCAGTCCCTGGAACCTGTGGCTGGGCCTGGGAGGTCTCATTCTGAAATCTCATGGAGCAACCCCCAGTCAGCCCCATTGACCTGTGGCGTGGCTTGTTGGGAACCAATTTCTGTTGTGCTTTCAGCAGAAAGAGCTGAATTGGGAATGAGATGTGCACTGGAAGGATTCATCGTTCTCAGCTAGGAAATATCATGCCCTGAAAGGATGGAATTTCCCTTGGGAAATGAATAACCAACTAGAGAGAGACAGATGCTGCTAATCCCAGCTCTGCCAGACAATTAACCGATGGTGAGAGAGAAGGTTTGGGAGCCTTTAAATAGGAAAACCTCACAAGATTTTTTGGACATCCTTTAAAGCAGTGTTTCTCAACCTCAGCAACTTTAAGATGGGGGAATTTGAGTCCCAGAATTCCCCAGCCACCATGTTTTAAGATGGATGGACTTCAACTCCCAGAATTCTGGGAGTTGAGATCCATCCATCTTCAAGTTGCCAAAGTTGAAAAACACTACCTTAAAGTGAATTCAGTCTACTTTCACGCATTTGTTTGTGTAACATCTCATAAATAAGCTTTAGAAAGCATGCTGGTTTTATGCAAGGTGCATAATAGCTTTCCTGATACAAATCTGAGATTTTGAGAAACTTTGTTTCCCAGAATTGTCAGTGGCTGGCAGGCAGGCACAAGCCTTTCTAGATAATTGAATTCCAGCACATATCAGGGTGAGGGACACTACAAAATCTGTCAGCATAGAATCTAAGATTAAGTCACTCTATTGAAGAGAAGGGTTGATTATTTATTCTGTACCAGCATGGTAACTCTGGGAAAGAAATAGATGGTACCTTCTTTAGCATAGTGTGCTTTATAATCTGAAATAGGAAAAACGACAACTTGTTTGTTGGGGCTGGTCCTGCTGGCTTTAGGAGAGAACTCTTCACTTATTGCTGGGAAAGGCCAAAAGAAACTGCACTCAGGCAGGAAAAACGAAATGCACAGGGACAGGTTAGGCACTATCTGACTCAACAGTAGTGGTTGTGACAGGGATCTGGGGCCCCTGATAGATCACCATTAAAGTATGAGCCAGCAGTGTGCTGCAGTTGCCAAAAAGGACTGATCCTGGGCTGCATCAACAGATGCATAACATCAAGATCACGTGCGGTAATAGTACCTCTCTTTACTACACTAGTGAGACCACATCTGGAATACTATGTCCAATTCTGGTCACCACAATACAAAAAAGGCCCTAGAAAGAATACAGAGAAGAGCAACAAAGAGGATAAGGGCTCTGTAGGCTAAAGTGTATGATGAACAGCTACCAGTAAGTTTAACCTAACAAAGAAAAAACTTAAGAGGAGATATGATGGCATCTTCCAATCCATGAAAGTTTGCCACAGGGAAGAAGGCTTTGACTTATTCTCCATGGTACCTGAGGGCAGGATAAGATGCAATAGGGGGAAGATAATTCGAGAGAAATCCGGGCTGGAAATAAGGAAGAATTTCCTGACAATGAGAACGATTAATCAGTTGAACAGCCTGGAGTTGTGGGTGCTCTGTCACTTTGGGCAATCATTTGTTTGATATAAGGTCTCCTGCTTGGGCAGGGGGCTGGACTACAAGACCTCTATGTGCCCTTCCAGCCCTATGATTCTGTGAAACTGGCATGGCTGTTTCGCCCAGAGTAGAGGAAGGTTCCTGGCAGCAATGGATGGATGATCAGAAGCAATCTTCCCCAACTTGATGCCCTCCAGTTGTGTTGGCACTGTAATATTCAGAATTTCTAGCCAGAAAGGCCGTGGGCAGCAGCTGTGGGCAGCCACATACCCCCAGGGGGCAAGAAAAGGGTCCTTCTCTGTTGCTCATCCCCTAGCAACTGCCACACGCACTGCAAACATGAAGTCATATGCAGCAGATTAAAAATATATGTGCACACTGAAGCAAAAAGCAGTTAATTTGGAGAAATGGCAGCTGTGTAAAGCCAAGAGGATATTTGAAAACGGGGGAGGTTGGGGTGGGCTGATGGTTAACAGCTGATGTTCCCCTCCAGGCATGGGTTTTGGAGGCCACATTGGAGCAGTGCTGTCAACTTGACAGGGGCTTCTGCACTTCTGTAAAATGTCCATGTGATTTCTCATCCTGCCCCAACCTTCCCCCCACCCCGACCAACGTGTTTGCAAATTGGCAGTTGTACCCTTCCTCTGAGGGACACAAAATTAATCATTGCACAATTGCAATTGTGAATCAAGAAGTCATAAACTAGATTGTGTTTTAGGATTCTCTGTACTTGGCGTGTTTGTAGTTCTCCTTGCAACGTTTCCATAGGGCTTTCTAACTTTCCGTGCTGTTGTATGGGGTGGTGGGAAAGAATTTGAAGTTTGTCTAAGCAAGCTAGGGGTCGAAAGACAGAAATGTGACCAGTGTTTCTCAACCTTAGGAATTCTATGATGTATGGACTTCAATTCCTGGAATTCCCCAGCCAGCAATCTGACATCTTAACATTTTGACATTTACTGAGATAATAATTCTATTATTAATAACTCTAACTGCCCACGATAATAACTTATTCAACATTCGCCAATCTGGCACTCTCCAGATGTGCTGGGATGTAGCACATGATAGTTGCAGTCCCAGCCACTCTGAAGGTACCAAATTGGGGTAGGCTGTGTCAGGTGGCAATCAGAAAAGGTTCTGTCTGAGCATCCCACTTTGCTGCTCTTCCACATCTAAATTACAAATCTCATTCAGGTAGTCTTCAACTTACAACCATTCATTTAGCAACCATTTGAAGTTACAGCAGCACTGAAAAAAGTGACTTACGACCAATCCTTACACAGCATTCCCAAGGTCACAAGGAAACCCACATTTGGATGTTTGGCAGGTGGAATATATTCACATGTCCTGGGGTCATATGATCACCAATCCCAGTTTACTTCCAACAAGCAAATTCAGTGGGGAAAGCTGGATTTGCTTAATGACCATGTGATTCACTTAACCATGGCAAAAAGGTGGTAAAATTGGATGCAACTCATTTAACCACCACCTTGCTTAGCAATGGAAATTTTGGTCAGTTATGGTAGTAACTTGAGGATTATTCTGCTGATTTTTTAAAAGATTTTTGTTTTTTCTCCCATTCCTGTTTTTTCACACCACCTCAGTGGATGACAAACTCTGTGTGCATATCCAGAAAATGTGCTGTTTGGTTTTGGTCATTGCCTTCCTTTTTTTTTTCCTTTGACCCAACAGGTTCCTTTCCTCTTTGCAGGGTTGTTTTTACAGAAAGTGCATAAAGCTTTCCAAGAGTTAAACGCGTGTTGCAGAGTTATGCTATGGTTCCTTGCCACAGCTACATTGCTGGACTGTCTCTTTTTTGAGAGAGCATTTCTGAATTTCCTTTCTCCTCTTAAGGAGACCTTTGACTACATTGGCAGCTCCCGCATGGTGTACGATATGCAGAACGACCGATTCCCTGTCAAGCTGGAGAACATCGACTCCTTTCTGGAGCTGAGCCAGGTGAGGGAACAGAAGCCAAGACTGCCTTTGCTTCCCAGCAACCATTTATCCGGTTCCTTTCAACAGACTGGTTTCTAATGCAGTTTCCAAATTTTGGAAGCTAGGAATGGAAGGAGCAAAAGGTCATGTCTTTGTAACAGGGGAATGCCCACTTGTGAGTTGGATGTTCACTTGTATCTGAGTGCAGCTTGTGAGAAGGGGTCCCACACATCTGGTCGCTATTTCAGACTTAAAACACCAAAACCATCCTGATGTACACTATTGCATACCAAAGTTGAACCTATGAATTGCAATTAGCTATTGTTCAGTTTCTTAATTGAGAAGGGGAGTCACAGGGCCCAGATCAAAAGTGTGTGTGCAGAAAAAAACAAGTATGGGAGAAGGAAGGGCGGAGCCAGGGGTAAAGAGGGAATCAGTTTGGAGTCACTACAAGTGTACATATGCCAAGGGTTCAACCCTTTGTGAAGACTGTTAGCCTTATCTGGGGAGTGCAGGTGCTTGAAGAAGATTCTCGTGACCTTGAAGCTTCAATAAACCTGTTCTAACAGAACTGCACTAACCAAGCCTGTTCCTTTGAGCCTCACACCAAGCAGGCTGTCATCCTGAAGAAGTTGCATTCCCTCATGTGGGCTTCAATGTGGGCAACCATGAGTGTGTGCTGATCGGGCTCCATCTGTTGCAGGTTGCCCTCCAGAATAACGCCTCGCTGTGGATGCACACAGATCCCGTCTCTCGGAAGAACCCCATTATTGAGGTAGTGACATTTACTTGACTGCAGATTGTTGGGCTTGCAAGGAGAGAGGCAGAAGGTTCCCATTGGCTTCTGATAGGACCTTATGGATCAATGGCTCTTGGCCTTGACAGCAGCAGGATGGCCTCTGATGGCCATCTGCTGGGAGGCTTGCAGGCTTCCTTGGACAGTTGGTTGGCCACTGTGAGAACAGATGGCTGGGCTAGGTGGGCCAGGGGTCCAATTCAGCAAGGCCAGCTCATGCTCTGATGTCCTTGGCATCTCTGCTGAAAGCAGCACAGCCCATTCTGTTCCTCATGTTACAGAGGACATGTTGACAGAAGGCTCACCTTTTTTTTTTTTGCCTTAGTGAGACTGTCCCTCACCAAGTGTCAGAAACTCCTCCACCTCCTTTTAGGCTGTTTCCTGCCTATCTTGGTCCCCTGTGCTCTGATGCTGCACTCACTCCCTTGGCCATCACCCTAACACTAACTCTGTGACCTTCCTCTTGGACATCTCAGGACTGCTTTTCTGCTCTGCCAAATCCAACTGATGCTCCTCACCAACATCTTCAAACCAGGGAGCTCTTCTCTCACTCACTGGTCTTCTAGTTTCATGACCTCTCAAAGGGCTGGATCCCTTCTCCCTGGCTACTATTGGGAACAGCCGTCAGATGCCTCTTCCAGCTTTCTTCCAACCTTTCTTGAAGTGCTCAAGTTTCCAGGAAGTCTTTGGAACCATTCCTTAGTCCTCATCTCTAGCAAAAGCAAACCTTGAGGAGATGCAACTTTTCTGCTCTTAATGTTCTCTCCCCCCATCCTTTGTTCTAAACCCCCAAAGACAATTTTGCCCTTGAGAACATTTGTCTGGGTGCATTTCTTGGGAGCTCTCCATGGTCCTATACATCACTTGGGATGGGTTGCAATGCTATCTTGGCATGATGTCATCAGTGTGCCCATTTTGGTGGTCATGAAAAGCTTTGACCATTCATCAACAGACAATTCCAGAGGAGCTATAGGATATTTTAAGAAAAAATTCCTGTATGTTCAGAGTTTAGGATGGAGGCATCTGCATCATTTAACTTCTTGTCTTTACTCTTGACTTCGTGGCTTAGCAAAACGTCCAGAGCATGATGGACACCTTGAACAAGAGCAGCGTGAATACCACTGTGGTGATGAGTGAAATCGGGGTCACCCAGCCGCTCCCACCATCCTCCTTTCAGCGCTTCCTGAGGGCCCAGCAGATTCCTGGAGTGGTCCTTGCTGACCACTATTCCCACTTTGAGAACAGGTAATGGATCCTTTTCAGCAGGTTTGTTGTAGTCTATGAACCTGTAGAGAGAAGAGGCCTGAAAGAGAGTCTTTAGTTTGACCAAACTGAAGAGAAGATGGTGGAATTTTAAGGGTTTCCTTTCCCTTCTCTTTCGTCCACTCCTCAGAAGTTTTGAGACACTTTAGTTGGAATTCGATTTGGCTACTTCAAGTTTCCAGTCCTTAAGGGACTCCTACTAGCCGTTCATTGAGCATTGCTGTAAGTTAAAAGGGACTTGGATCAAACTTCAGACAGGTGGGTGAGCAACCTGCCTTGAGCCGCTCAGGGCAGAAGGGCAACCAGATACATAGGACCTCCACTTCCCATAGATGAGTGATATCCCCCTATTAGCATCTGATTCCATGTCTTAAAGGAGTACTGGCTGTTATTTGCATTACAGGTAATCCTCAACTAACAACCTTAATGGACCCTACTTTTTACTGTTGTAAATTGTGACATTTGTTAAATGAATCACCCACATGACCAATGTGATTTTATAATCTTTTTCACAATGGTCATTAAGTGAACCTGACCATTGTAAAGTGACCACTACAGTTGTTAAATGACCACTGAGGTCTTTAAATGAACCAATGTTCGTTTTGGGCCAGTTTTGCTGAAAACTGGAAGTAAATGCCAGTTTTCAGCAAAAACATTGTAAAATGTGGTAACATGACCACAGGACACTGCAAATGGCCATCAATGTCAAGTGCCTGAAATATTGTCATGTGACCATTGGGGTGCATGGGAAATGTGGAATTGGGTTGTAAATATCTCCAGGGAGGTCCATCATAACTTTAGTCACTGAGTGATTGGCCATAAGTTGAGGACTACTTGTATTCAGAATATAGATATAACTGATTATGAAGCTGCTCTCTTGCTCAGCACTTTCCATTACTAGTGAAAGCCCAGCAATTTGTTAAAAACCCACATTGATAAAAATCCTCCTAGAGCTGCCAGGGCAAATAAGTGCAGTCCAGAAGCTTGTCCAGAGCCGGCCAGATGGGCCTTTTTTGCAGAAGACGCAAGCTTGAAGTCTCACCCTCTTGGAATCTTTGCAAATTTGGCCAACGGAGGAAGCCTGGACCCTGTTTTAGTTGAGCACTGAGAGCCTAGCAAAAGCAGGGCAGAAGAGGTGCTGAAAGAGCGTAGCAGTCGCTGGCTGGGGGAGGCAGAGGAAGGCAGAAGGAAGCAGACGTGCGCCATGTAATTAAAGAGGCGCAGCATAATTGTTCTGACAACCACGAGAAATCCACTTTCGTCTTGCACACGTTTCCAGCGGCTGGATGGCAGCCAGAGGTTAGCAAACAGCAACTGAGCATCCAGAAGGGATCGTCTGTTCTTCTAGGACCACTTGGAAACAAAGCAAACGGGAATAAATGTATTTGTGATGGCCAGGGGAAACCCAGAGGTTGCATTGGATACTTCGCCCCACTCAATCCCCAGGCCTGTGGCCCCACTCCGTTATGCGGCAGTCTTGTCTGCCTTCCCACTCCCATTGCCTGCCTTTCCTTGACAGACTGACAAGAGGCAAGGAACCAGACCTGTCCAGCTTCTTTTACGTCCCGGTCCTTTGCTTGTTGGATGGGTGGGGCAGTTCTGAAAGTCTAGGGCAGTGTTTCCCCACCTTGGTGACTTTAAGATGTGTAGATTTCAATTCCCAGAATCCCTAGCCAGCCATATATAAAAACCAAGGAAAAAAAACTAAAAATTAACTTGTATATGTACCAGTTACGCCCCTTCCTAGACCAGAGCTCCCTTCACTCAGTCACTCATGCCTTCATTGTCTCGTCCCTGGATTACTGCAATGCGGTCTACATAGGGCTATCCTTGAAGAGCATCCGGAGACTGCAGCTGGTGCAGAATCCATCTGCCTGGATGATTGCTCCCATCAACTCTTCCTCTGGCCTGATCTGACCACCAGCCAAGGGTGGATCTGTTACTTATCTGAGGGGATTTTTCTACCCTTGAAGTTGCTTCTTCAGGGAAGCCACTTTCTTCTTGCTTCTACGAAAGCACCACTTCTTTGGAGTTTGATTCCATTCTTAAGAGAATTTGTGAATAACCTCCCTTTCCGATTTGGGGATGTTGTTTGCAAAGGTCTCTCTCTCTCCCCCTCCCTCAGTCCCCCCTTCCTTTCTAATAAAGATCCTGAGCTCATCAAACAAGCAAAGCCACAGAAGAGCCAAGTTAATTACAAACCCTTATTCAATGCTTTGAGAAAAGGGGGGGCTGGATTTCTGGCCAAGCCCAGATTCCCCCCACCCCTCCATCCCAAGGGATCCCTTCTCACATCTGCTCCCACAAGGCCTTCTCCCTGCATCCCTCCCCCACCCAGACCATTGCAGCTTCTCCTTCCCTCCTCCAGGTACTACCAGAGCATCTACGACACATCTGAGAACATCCAGCTGAAGTATCCCAAGGGGTTGAGCCCAGAGGAGGCCCTGAATTACGTGACAAACACATCGAAGGTTGGCTGGGCCCATCTGTCAAATGGGGGCGGGCTTCTAACTTGGATTGTCTTGCTGGATGGGTTGTTCTAGGCACCAGTGTGGCAGCACGCACCCTACGAAGCCTGCCTTGATTGTCTGTCCTTTCTCCCAGTCCCTAGCTGCCATAGCCACTGTGGTGTGCCGCACACTATACAAGCTGGCAGGAGGAAAGCGCGACCCCATGTCGATTCAGGCGGATCCACTCACGGTATGTGCTGATGGGATCTTTCTTACTCTGCATACCAGCATATTAGTATTATACAGTACGTCCCAAACCATCAGAGACTCTACCAGTAGTTGATGTGGATCAGTGTTTCTCAACCTAGCCGCTTGAAGATGTGTGGACTTTAGTACCCGGAACT
>JANHZU010006936.1:20477-37114 GCA_032468055.1 Acrochordus granulatus | reverse complement strand
CATAAACCTAACTGGAACCCACAGTACTGTCATTTGCAAACACCTATATGTGTCCTACTATTTCATGCCAAAATGATTGCTGTGCAAAAAGGTCTATTACACCAGGTTTGTGCGAGACATGTTTGAACGTTACATGCAGTACATACACACATTATATAGTGTAATTCATGCTAATAAGACCAACTTTCAATCACATCATTCCAGCCAAAATGCCAAAGCTCACAGGATTTGACAGACATAAAATCATACTTCTGCATCAGCAAGGTCACAAAGGGAAATCAGCAAGGTCTCAAAGGGAAATCAACAAACAAACTGGATATTCAAGATGTGGTATTCAAGCTGTTATAAATAAATTTGAAAAATCAGGAGAGGTCAAGGACAAAAAAAGGACTGGAAGACCAAGGAAACTTTCAAATTCTGATGAGAACTTCCTCAGGGTTTTTTCTTTAAGAGACCAGAGGAAGTCCAGCAAGGACCTGGTTTTGAGTATTACAGAGTGATGAATCCAAGTTTGAAATTTTTGGGTCCAATAGTTTTATTTTCCAGCATGGTATTCCAAGCACACTGCTACTGCAGTGAAATCATATTTAGCAAGGAAAATGGCTGACAAAATACTAACAGTCATGGACTGGCCTCCACAGAGTCCAAATCTGAATATTATAGAGGCAATCTGGGATCATTTGGCCAGGGAAAGAAATAAAACACAACCTAAATCTAAAAAAGAACTCTGGGAAATACTGAAAGAAGCCTGGAATAATATATCAGAAGGTTACCTCAGAAAACTTCAGGACAGTCTCCCCAAAAGAGTTCAAGATGTGCTTAGAGCCAAGGGAGTTCACACTAAATACTGACTTTTACCTGAAAAAGCCATTTTGTTATGAAAACTGTGTTTGTTTAAAGTCTGTGTACATATTTCCTGTATTTTCTTTTGGCTGTTAATATAGAGACCAGAAATAACTATGGTCATTAAAACCTTGCTAAAACAACAAAGTGGGTGGCGGCCTAAGACTTTCATACAGTACTGTACCTTAAACAATCATTTTCCTCCAATGACAGGAAACATGTCCCAGTTATTCAGAGAAGTGAAGTGACATGGTTACTCTACTGTTTAGAGTAATTCTTTGGGTTATAGTTTTAATTTGAAAGAATGAGGCTTCAACAAAAACCCTTTCAAATACCTGTACAATGCCGGTTTATGTATATTATGCAAAATGAAGAAAGTAACATGTGCTCACACTTCTCAGACTTTCTCTAACACAGATTTAATTTCACTTGTTAATTGCAGTATCCCTGAATTGCAATATCAGTCACATAAATGTTTGTCTTACCTTTTCCAGTGTCATCTCCTTTTCGGCAGCATTAATCTTTTTCAGGTCAAGAATAATTTTTTCTGACTCAGCTTTCTGTTTGTTCACTGCAGTCTCATGATCTCGTGCAGCTCTTTGCTTTTCTTCTTCCCGAAGAAGACTAAGTTCTACCAATTGCTGTTTTCTTTGAGTATTCACCTGAATCAGCTCTTCCCTCAGAGCATGGATCTGGGCTTCCATATCACAGATGATCTTTAAAATAACAATACCACCAATCAACAAGAACACATACTTTGGCTGAATTTTTATGCCCTCCCCAAAATAAGTTTACAGAAAAATTGTGATATCAAAAGTAAGGAAATGCTTTCCCAAATTACTGAGATTATAGATAAACTCCTGGAGAGGATTCATGGTGAACTAGATGCCCCTCAAGGAGCAGGCTTGGCACTACAGTAGGTATCGGGAGTCAGACAGTGAACCTTTCTGGATAAAGGAGAGATTGTGAGATTACTCACTTGTATCCTGGACAACACGAATTGAATTTGTTGTGGTTGGCTCATGCTTTGAGTGGCTGGGAGTTGAAGGATTTCAATCAAGCTCACAGACATAAAACAGCCTATATGGACATAAGGTTCACATAAGCTTCATTTTTTAAGCACTTTCAGCTGTAACTAATTTACAGCTGAAGAGAGATTATCTGAATAGGAGGGTAAGAAAATTCCACTTAGTGAGTTAACATTCTTTCTGAATTATAAAAGGAAAAAAGTTTTACAGTGTTGCCCCCACAACAGATTTAAAAACTTTTGGTAGAAATCTTAACAAGTAGCGGATGTAAGAAAGTTTAATATTGATAAAGAGAATAATTATTTTGAAAGATGATTTTTTGGTGAAACTTCTTTTGAACAAATTGGAATTAAATCAAAAAAAGTGAACTGGACCTTTGTGGGAATGTTCTTTTGTTTATTATTAAAGTGTGCAGACAATTGGTAATTTTACAAAACAAAAGATAAAGATAATATGAGATAGATCATGATGCTGACTGTAACTATGGAGATGCTGACTAGAACAACAGAGTGCCAGTTGAGACAAAAGCATTAAGGGCACAGGAACACAAAATACAAAAAATGAGGAAGCTTGCTTGAGATTTGTGTTTTGTTTGAGACACTTTCATTTTTGTATTATAATATAATGACAACCATCAGAATACCAACAAAAATAGTAGACATGAGGAGAGGATCTCTAGAGCAACCTGCAAAGAAGGAATTATGCCAGATTCACTTCAAAAATGTTGAGCAACTGGGCAGTAAATTAGCTGAATTACTTTATACTAAATTGACAGTTTTAAAAAAAAATGGATGATAGATTTGTGAAAAGAAAAGAAGATAAGAATATGGAAAGCTCTATTAAACAAGAGTCTGGAAATATAAAACAAATTAATGACAAAGTAGAAATTTTGGAAAGACAAAAGTTATAGGCAAAGAGTTGGAAAGAGAAATAATCTGGCTTGAGAGAAAAGGAATTTTCTTTGAGATTTAGAGAAATCTCAGAGAACTGTGGTGTATTATAGAAAATATGAAAGTTTAGCAATGTTTTTGGATTGGGATGAGAAAATTATTGATACAGAGGCAGAATTTGATAAAATATATAGAATAAATACAGAATTTATGTGATGAAATGAATATCTTGTCTCGAATGATGTCTTTGTTTCAGACAATACCTGTTTTGGCAACTAATGCAACATTTAAACAGTGACAGAAGGATATTTCTAAATTTGTGTGACAGGAAAAAAACACAAGTTAAATCTAAGGTATGAGAAGATACAAAGGAAAAAGGAGAATCAGTTCTACCTGATTTGCAATTGTTGTTTGCTATTTGGTTTGGATGAAAGGCTGATAAGAAATAGAAGGCTCTTGGAGTTAGAAGGACATGACCTGAGATTTGGGTGGCATGGGTGTTATGTAGTCTGATAAAATCAACGTTAATATGGATTTTAAAAACCATTATGTTAGACATGCCATATTAAGAATATGGAATAGACACAAACCCAGATTGTGCCCAAAAACACCTCTGTGGCTCTTAACACAAGAAGTGTTTTGTAGATAAGAAATAATAGACAAACACAAATGGCTAAGTTATCATGAAATACTAGAATTCTGTCAAGGAGAATATAAACTAAAATCAAGAGAAGAACAGGAAGCAAAGGAATACAGTTGTTAATGGTTTTCTAATTTACAGTTATTAAACCGATTATAAAGTAGACAAAAGAGTTTGTTTAAACATTCAGGATTCCATTTTGAAACTGAATTGTGTACAAAAAAATGAACACACTGTATAATTGCTAAAATGTACTGAAATTGAAACAGAAGAAAAGCAAATGAAACAATGTATGATAAAGTAGGCTAAACTTTTTGCATAAAAAAAATAAAAAAATATTTGGGGTTTTAATGATTAGACAGGATAGTTTATAGAAGGAAGAGAATTATGTTGCAACCACAGAATTAGAGGTAAATTTATAAGTGTACTTGTAATTGCTGTAAAGAAGATTGAAACTACTTCTTTGTATATTTTTTTTCTATTTTTCTTCTTTTCTTTCTTTCTTGTGGTTTAGCTTTTTGATTTTTTTCTTATTTTATATTAGTTTGTATTAACTTTCATATTCCTTTTAGAAATCTTTAATAAAATTATATTTTAAAAAAGAACAATTACTTGGGTTTTATTTTAATACAAAAAAGTTTAGAACTGAAAAGTTGCCATAGCAAAGGGTTTCACAAATCATTCAAGATTATAGTGAGACATTCCAAAATACAAAGATGATATACAATAAAAATTGAATAAAAATATAAATGAAAACACCAACAACTGCAGAAATAAACTGTGAGCTATCATATGTAAAAGGGAGCAGAGGAACCACAAATTATCTATTTATCTGAGTAGCACCAGTGAAAACTGAAAGTTCAGATGACAAAAAGAAAGTTGAGAAGCTCAACAAGTCTCTCTTCCCTAAGCTGTACACACAAAGACATATACATTGATGAAAAGAGATATTTTTGTAGCATCCCAACAGAACAGCAGGCCTGGCTAAACTGAAGGCTGGCAGAATTTCAGGACTGTGAAAGATGAAAGGTGGGAGGCGGGTATGCTTTTGAAAGGATCTCATGTGTAGCAAGGCTAGGAACCAGACTTAGGATGATTTGAGAATCATTACCAAAAACACTCTTTTAGAATACTTCTGGCATTATTAAAACCAAATGGGCAAAAATTCTCCAGAGAGAATCTTAGGGAATAAAGTTGACAATAACTTTTTTTTAACAAAATTGACTGAAATCTATCTCTAAGATCCAAAAGGGTCAGACTCATTGGGAAAAAAGCAACCTGTAGTTAAAGATTAAAACATAATATCAAGCTCTAGATTCATAGATGCTAAGCCTCTCTCTAAATGAAGCATATTGCAAAGACCATTCGAATAAACTTAGATTGAATGGCTTCAACAGTAGCAAGGTTTCTAAAAATACAGATACACCATTGAGGAGCTGGGACAATGTCTTCAGGAATGAAGTAGGCTTCCTTTGAATGGGTAAAGCTTTGGATAACTGAGCTATACTGAATAATACTTGCCAAATACTTTAAATAAATTTTTCTAAGGTAGTCAGCCCTAGAACTAAGAAAGATCTTGAGCTTAGTAGCAGTGATAAGGTTCTCCCATTTCTCTCTTATAGCCTTTGATTTCTTTGATTTTGGAAGGAATCTATGCCTTTTCTAAGGTTCTGAGAGAAGATGGAATTTACTGGAATGGGGGGGAGGGCAGTGTTAACATGAAAGGCATTAATTGCCGCAAACAAGCCCTTTGGGTTTTGATGCAATGGATATCAAAGCAGGGTGTGAATCTTGAATTCATTCATTCGAATTTATTATTTGCCCAACTGGACTGCAGGTGTCATATAAAACTGAAAACTTGATAAAAATGGATACAACATCAAACCACACAGACAGTCCAGAATAAAACAATCTTATAAACAACACAAATCAAAACAGAGGCCCCAGAAAGAAGTCATCAACAGGCATAAACAACATTTATACACCATTCCAAAGAGACAATTAAAAAAATCTAAAAAGATAACAAAAGGACAGAAATGCCTTGCCAGCAATCAACCCGTTTATCAAGGATTAACATGAAGAGTAACAATCAAGCAGTAAACAAATCTTTAATCAAGGAACTACTGAGGAGAAAACAACACCAACACTGACAGAACAAGCCCCACACCCTTCTAGCATTGAAGATGTTACATAGTCTGGTAGCAAAACATCAGCAAGCAAACAAGCTCAGAGAGCAGCAAGGACACCAAGAGACTACAACTGGGACCCGTATCAATATGGGAACTATAGATTTATTGAGCACTGAAATTATTCTTTACAACAAAAAAAAAGACCATTCCTAAGCGTTAATATAACGCTGGACTGATTATGTGTGTTTATTCTCTACTTATAAACTAG
The DNA here is from genome assembly GCA_032468055.1 of Acrochordus granulatus. Classification (NCBI taxonomy): domain Eukaryota; kingdom Metazoa; phylum Chordata; class Lepidosauria; order Squamata; family Acrochordidae; genus Acrochordus; species Acrochordus granulatus. The sequence goes on along the minus strand of JANHZU010006936.1, from coordinate 31,316 downwards.
CTCTTTATGTATATAATAGAAATAATGATCAATAGTTTCATGCTGTTAAGAACTGAGCTTTTATATGTATTACGTACGCTTTTTTATTTCATTCTATGTACTTTTTGAAAGCTAAACCAACAATGAGAAAACTGTCTTTTTTCTTTATTTCATTAATTGATATTCTTTATGATGTATTCCTATTATGATGTATTCCAAATTAAACTTGCCCTCAGAGTGGTCATTAGATGGTCTCATCATGACTTTATAATGATTTTTAGTACAATAGAGAAAGTACAGATTAGGTGACTATGCAAATGGTAAAACAATGTTGATCCATTCTGACCCATTTTGGTCAGTATGCCAGTAGTGCAACTGAAACCAAGTTTTATCCCAACAAACGAAAACTATTCTATGCAAGTTAATACTTCTAATCTGAGGCTACCTTATAAATCAACCTATTGTTCACATTTTACTGATTTGTAAGTGAATTTTCTTATTGCTATACTGTATTATAAATTGAAAATTAAGCTATAATTACATTTTAGTGGCATAATTTTTGTAAAAATGTGTGAACTATTAAAGTTACAGGCTAATAATGGATTACAAAATTATAATCGTTTTTTTGATTTGGGAGTAAGAAATAACTATGAGAATATAGAATACAGCCGATTGAATGTAGAAATTGAGGGTGATAGGATGAATTTAAAATGGAAAAGCGTGAGGATTATTTCAGTCAGTTTTCTGAAATTTTCCCTCGAGTAGAATACTGCTTCTATTATTACAAAAAATTGGGTAACATACTAAACAGCAATTTGGCAATTTTAATCACATGAAATTATTGGAATGTTATCCACAATAGACTTGAAATTTGGCCAAAAAAAGTTGTAATATCTTCCTTGGTGCATGATGTTTCTCTAGGTTTCGATTATAATGTTTTTCTTGTCTCTATGGGTTTTAAAATGCTAAATGTATTTTCTTCCATTAGATCCACCAATTCAACTAAATTTTGCAGACTACATTAATTATTTCTGACTTTTTCCTATTATATGCCAAGTTCCTTTAAGAAGATAATAGATCAGAGAGTAGAAAAAAATGGCAAAGTGAATGAAGACAATGAGATAGGTACCGCATAAAGACTACTATTCTTTTACAGACTGAATTATTTATAATAGGAGTCACTCCAGTTTTCACTCATTATTTATATTTAAAACAGTAAAGGAAAAATAGTATTATAATATGCATTTTTACGGATGCACAACTTTAAAAAGAATATTTTACTGAACAACTTACATTTAGATAGTACTAAATGGCAAAGGAAACACCTATGGAGATGAGCACCGTCCCCTAGAGTCAGTCAAGACTTGCAAGGGAAACCTTTACCTTTTTTCATATACAAAATATATATTTATTTGTTTGCACTTTTAATACTCTTATAATGCAAAACATTTTATCTATATAAATGGTTTACTTATTCTAAAGGATATAAAGAACCATCAGTGAATGAAAACAAAATTAAACTATTAAAATTAATTAAAACATAAATATAATCAACATTTTGCTTTTGCAAAAGCAGAAACAGGCTTAAAAATATGCAGTTATAATGAAATTACCTATCATACAAATTCCACAGTTAATATTAAGAAACAACTCCTATAATATTGCTTTAAAAATATAAATTCAGTAGTCTATAATATTAATTACTGTATGATCTTCATGCTTCTCTCTAAATATTTCTCTTCTATAGGTCTTGCAAGATATGTTTATATTCTGTAGCATTAGAGTATATTATGTCTAGTTTTCTTCCAAAATATTTGATATCTACTTAACTATATACAGGCCCAGATATTGTAATGGGATATGAGCTAGAAGAACATTTTGAAGATTTGGAGAAGTAGAAAAAGAAAAAAAGTAAATTTAGTCTTTCTTTCTAAAATAGTTTAGTAGTGAAAGCACATTAATTTATAGTAATATTACCATGAGCCTATGAAATTGTTTGGAAGGTTCTCAACATATCATTCCCCGGCAGCAATTGGGATCAAGAACTCTATTGCTAAGCAACATGATTGTAAAGCATGATGTCATGTGACCATGCAAACATGCAACAGCAATTCCAGCAGTCTAGTTGCTGTTATTGGGTAAATCTTGTGCAGGTGAAATGTCCTGCAATCACGTGATCATCACTTTTGATTTTCTTGTTGGAAATCAGCAGCAAAAGCTGCAAATGGCTATCATAAGACCACAGGGATGCTGTGATGGCCACAACTATGAGGACCCAGTATTAAGTATCCTTTATTCAGTGTTGTGATAACTTTAAACTGGCATTAAACAAGTGGACATTACAAAAACACTAACAACAACAGATATCCAATGCTCTGTGCTGATGCCAGATAATGTCACTTTTAAATGTGGAATAGCATAGAAGATTTAATTACCAATAATGGCCTGAAGCAGTCAGTATCTTTTGCTTGTGTGAAGTAGGTAGGTGGTTCATTGTTTATCATCAACAACTCTTTCTCATTATCATACCACACACTGTTTCAATGAATGTTCAGAAATAGGCTACTGGAAACATCAGTAAAAATATACTTCTATTAATGGTACTGCCTTTTCCCTGTGTAAAAGCATACATGGGCTCAAACTAAATAAAGTCCATATATTTCAAATTTTGAAAAGATTTTTAAAAGGTTAAAAATAATTAAATAAATAATTTTCTAAAGTTCCTAATGATGTCAATTTATTTTCTAAACTAAGAGTGCTCCAACTTGCAGCCAATTTACGAAGAATCCTTCTGCAAAAATCTAATAAGATTAATCTATTTCATCGCATCAACCTCAACAAAAAGAAAAATCTTTCCAAAAGACAAGCTGACAGAAACTTGCTTAGGATCAGGAACAAATGAGATTTTCAATCAATATCTTTGCTTTATTCTTGTCTGACTGATTTTGTGCCATCAAGTTGGTGTTGACTCCTATTGATCACATGTATAGATTTTCTCCATGACAATCTGTCCAAACTGCTCCTTCAGGTCTTTCAACAGTGTTGTTGTTGTAGTATATTTCCCAGGCCAGACTTACTCTTTTTCTGTTTCCTAACCAACAGAAAAGTCTTTGTTCTCCCCATCATTTCTAAAACCTGTTTTCAAAGTCAACTATGGCTCTCGCTAATACAAGAACTGAACTCAGAACTGAAAAGAGCAGTGTAAGAAGAGTTAAAAGGAGATCTATACCTACTTTTACATGTATTCTACTTTAACAGGTATTTCTTGAGTTATGATCATTCATTCAGTGACTGTTCAGTGTTATGACTGCACTGAATGGACTTACAACTCCTCAAAGTTCCAGCCACTGCAGTGCCCCAACGATCACATAACTAAATTTATATTCTATTTCATAAGTTGAGGATTACCTGTTTTTTTGTGAACATGGTTCTGCAACAACTGTATTTATTATTTCTTATTCTCTTATGGGTGTTCTGCAAGGGATACAGACTGGTACTTAATGTAGAGCTTCTCTCTCAGGGATATAACAGTGGCTGCAAAGTCACATATGCTCTTTCCACTGACATCCACAGATAAAAGCAAGGAAATAAATCAGTAGCTATGAGTTACACATTTCACATCACAGACTTGGCCATAAGTATTGGTACCCCTCCACTTTTTCCCAAAGAATCTCAATTTCAAGTGAAGTAAGTTGAAATTGACACAAGTAAATGGCATCCATCATTTTTTATTCCATAGTCCATAGAGCAAACACTTTGCATTTGATGTATGACTTCATATCATTGCAAATTGGGATTCTTCGGGGAAAAACTAAAGAGGTATCAATACTTTTGACTATGTCTGTAAATCTTTTCTGTTCTTTTGTGGAGTCATCAAATCCAAGTTGCAGCCAGTATGTGGATATGTCTAAATGACCATGCTCCTCCACTGTCTCCTACTTCAGAAAAAGCAATATATTCAGTTTCCTGTCTGTTTTTAAGAAGAGGTAATTTGCTGCCTTTTAAAAATGATAAGAAACCTACAAGTTGCAGCCTGTAATTTGCCAGTCATGGTCAAAAAATGAAGCAAGTATACAATGTTAAAATTTGCCTTTTTTTCTTTTGGTTATGATAAATAACTATGTCCTAACACAACTGTGCTGGATATGTGTAAAACTGGCTGATCATCAAAAGATAATCAGGCTCAGTATAATTCGTATTTCGATGGGAGACCAGTTGGAAATAATAGAGATAAAGATAGACTGGGAGGAAAACAGCAACCCAGAAAAAAGCAATATATTTCTCTGTTGTTGGGGGACAAAAAGGCTTACTCATGAGTCAAGCAAACTTAAAATAGGATTATTTTACCAGTCACAAAAACTAACATGCTACTTTTACCAATGACCTTGCCACATAGTCTGGAAACTTAGCCTATTCCTTCACTTGAATGAGATAATTTGTTTTGGTGATATCTGTTTTATGCCTAAAAGCAGCTTGAGGATGATATCTGATGGAAAAAGGAAAAACACTAATCCTGTCTCTCATATTGTTGGTTGAGACAAATAATTTATTTTCAACTGCTGTGACTTCTGAAGAAAGGTATGGCCAATTACATTACAGGTAGTCCTCACTTAACCACATTAAACAAAGCAGTTGTTAAATGAGGCGTGTGACTGCTTTGCTCAACAATCATAATTCTTAAGTAATTAAGCAATTATGAAAGTTACTGAGCAGTTATTGTCCCAGGAAAGGAATGGAGAGTGCCTCTAGGGGTCTGGGGAAGACCCTGGGAGGCTCTGCTTAGGAGCTGAAAATCCTCCCTGCCAAAATCCAAGCAGGATTTTCAGCCTGAGAGAGAGACACTCGTATGAGATCCGTGCTGGGCCTTCCCCACCCGCCTGCGGCATCCCATATTCCTTTACTATGTTGCCTCTTCTCTCCCTGCTTGGATTTCAGCTCCCTCTTGTGTCTAGGGACTGGCTAAAACAGCTATCTGCCAAAGAAGTTCAGTTCCACTCTGCATGAGGAAGGGAATGCCTTCAGTGAGGTGGAGGAATGGATCCTGAAGAACTGAGCTGTGTTTCTCCATTTCACAGGAGGAGTTCAGCTCCCTCCACACACAGAAAGGAACACATTAGGCAAGGTGCTGGAATGGAGCTCATATCTTCAGTATCTGAGCTTCGTTTCTCTAGCCCTCTAAAGGAGTTTAGCTCCTTACTGCAGGCAACATTTTCAACCAGTCTCCAAAGCTTAGAGGGAGACCCCTTGGCAAGCAGCACAGCTGACAACTTCCTTGCTGGCTTTCCCACTGACTTTCTGGGGAAGCCAGCAGAGAAGAGTACAATGACAATCACATGATCATGGAGTGTTTGGTAACCAGTCATAAGGGTGAACAGGTTGCCAAATATCCCAACCATGATCACGGACAATGGAGTGGGGTGGAATGACATTTTACAATGGCCAGGAGTGTTTTACAGGCCATAAAGCATCTTTTCCAAGGCTGTTGAAACTTCAAATGGTCATAAAACGACTGGTCATAAGTCAAGGACCACCTGTAGTTTAAAATATTGTTAACATCAGTATGTTTCTTTTTCCTAACTACCTACTGCCCATTGTTTATAACAAAACACTGTTGAAGTTAAATCCAGGCTTTGGACCTGTCAGACTGTTATTTGTATAATTAACTGACAATTAGATAAGGTTCTTATTGTTGGATCAATATGGGCAAAAACTTTAATGAAGGAGGGCAACCTTCCATTTATTTCTAGACATCTCATGTTAAACAGTGATGATGATTCTATATGACCAATTTATACTTCTGATCAATGTTACTGAGTAAGATGATAGCTAATTAATTAATATTTTTCAATGAACCTGGGTTTTAAAGCCAAGTTCAATTGCTTTTTAAGATAATGGACCTGAAATTATATTAGAAACTTCAGACATACAAGTGTCACACATATTAATTCTCAAAAATACTTCTTTAGTATCTGATGTAAGCATTCAATGGCACACTCAGAGTTTAATAATTTGGTACATTGTTTTCAGTAGAGTCAATTTATAAATTGGGGTAAACAGGTATATATAAATAGGTATATATAATAGTGTTCATGATACCCAAAAGTATATTAAATCTGAGTAGGGGTTTATAAATGTGTAAAATAGAAAATATGTAAAATAGTATATCCACACAAGCATACAGACTGTGTATGTATTATTAAAGAAATTAATAAAAAACAATTTTTCTCTAAGAATAATGTGAGTAGTAAGAGATGCTATATCCCCCATACATTTGGGAGTTTTATCAGCCATATCTACTGTATATTTGAAGATAAATATTCCCTTTACACAACATTCCCTGCCAGGATTACTTTAACCATATCATAGCCTATTTTGTTTCCATTTAAATAAAAAATAAGACATGGCAGGCCAAGGATTACTTAGTGTCTCAACAGTTCTATAAAATTTCAAGAAAATGTTTTTAGAGTAAAATATGTAATGATACAGAATAGAGATAAAAGAAAACTGAATTTGGCTTAATATGTTTGTTGCTGTATCTTCTGATATCACAAAATGTGAATCAGCTCCACCATAATCTGGAATGTGCTTTTCAGTGACGGGAAGATATAAAATGTAATTATAAACATTTGCTTTTAAAATTTAGCTTACAAATGTAATTCATAGAAGGATTAAGTGTTTAAACCTCCATTTATACTCTTTCACCTTTGGAAACAGTTTTTTAAGAAGTACTTGCTGTATAAGAAGTTATGTTGCTGACTAGCACTCAATTAATTTAACATTATTTGTGAGCTTAAAAATTTAAAATGGTAAGATACAAATTAGAAATGTTTATACTCAAACACCATGCTTAGCTAACTATTATAAACATCTTCAAGGTATAGGCTCACTGTTTTTATGACACTCTTCATTGTCCTGTATGCTGCACATGGATGTGAATCTTTGGCAAATCCGTATATTTCAATATATGGAAAAAAATCCATTTTATTTCATTTGTCCCTTTTATTCCACTCCAACTACACCACAAGTGGCAAAGTATAAATCAGACAAAGTACTCAGCTTTAGAAATTAAGAATTAATGCCTAAGACAGATTCACAATTAGTTCTAGACCTCTTTAAATTCTTGATAAATTAAGCAATTCTTTAAGCAATTTTCTTTTAATATCAATTTCTGAATGCTTTTGCAATTTTAGGGAAGAAACACATCAGTTAGGGAAGACTTTCCTAGTTCTGATGCTTAGTAATGGAATAATTTCTATAATCAATCATTCTGTTGCCAATATTAACTTTTAGGATCAGAAAAAATCTATTTATACAAATATTTTGAGAATAGTTTGGGTTTTAAAAGGCCAGATTATTTTTTTTATTGTTCTATTTTTGTGAATCACTCTGTAAGCAATTTTTTGATTAAAGATTTCATGTCACGATTTAAACAGTTATATGGGAATGTGTATATATTTTTGTGCATATGTATATATGTATACAAATTTTATTTAATTAAAAACAACTTCCCTCTTAGAGATTTAGTCAAATCTGAACAATGTTAAGGCCTATTCATTTCAGTGGGTCAATGATGACTAATTAAAAATTACACAGGTCGAAATATTTTGCATAGTATTGATATTTTGATCTTCCCCACTTTCAATTATAATTTCATGAACTTAGCATTTGGCTTTCTACGTTGTGTTTATAAGGTAAGGAAATGTTTACAAAAACATTTTAGAGAGGAACACTATGTGTTGAGAGGCCTCAGCCAGTATAAGCCTGTGAAGGAAATTTACAAGACAATGAGTTATACAGAAAAATCAAAACAACGAAGATGCTATGCAAAACTTATTGAAGCCAACATTGAGTTTCTGAACAAATGCTGATTTGAAGAACTAGGCTGATTACCAGAAGGAACAAGTAGGTCACTTCCAAGAATATGATCCAACTAAATTGTAAACAAAAAAAAAATAGTCTGTACACAAAAAGTGCAAACTTCATACCTGGAATACAAAAGTGTTTTTAGAAAGAAGCCTATAAAACTTATGTCCCCTATTACAAAGAGCAAGAAGTATCCATGCAGGACATTAATAGTGACTTCCAGATTGGACTACTGCAATGCATTTTAAATGAGGCTGAAATGTATGATTGCAAAGTATTTTGTAGTTGACTTAGAAACCTTTTTTAAAAATCTCTCATGGAGACTGAAAAATTGAGGATAAGCTTTTTGTTCAATATTTGTTTTGTCCCCAAGCTTGTTACTCATTCACTCCTCAGATGTTCTAAAATATTGTCCTCAAAGCCTGTAATTAATAGGATATACTTGGGACTAGATAGGGAGTTTTAAACTCCAATGTAAACTAAGTTTGATCTCATACTGCCTAAATAATGAAAAGCAAAATCTTGGAGCTGAGACAGACAGACAGACACTCACACAAAGGGAGAAATATTTAAATAGATTTGGAAGTCTAAATATATTTATTCATTGACAGTGCAGACTGAATCCACTGCCAAAAAACATGCCAAAATATGTAATTATGCTATTATAAAGGAGCAAGCTACATTTCTAAAGAGAAAGCTTCAAAGAGCTGTATAATATATAAATTTAGAGCTCGCACAAAGGCAGCTGCTATGAGAAAGAGTAGTTCTCACCACTAAATGTGATAAAAATTAGCATTTAACAGATTTGATAAAAATATAAATATAAAAACACTTTACCCATTTTACTACTATGTATTATTTTGTAAGAAGAGTATGTTAAAAGAATAATATTTATCAAAATGAAAACAGCACTAAAATATAATCTAGAGCAGTTTGGGAAAGAATGCTACATCCACAAGAGTCCTAGTATTAATTGGTTATTTCTGTTTCTCCCCAGCCTTGTCTTCTCTGAATTTCAGGTTATGAAATTGTTGAAGCTTTTACTGAAGCAGCTTGGCTTAGACCAACTCATCCTGCAATGACATGTATGCTGAATACAAATCAGACAGGCAGCTTTAAATGTGTGTTGGAGTTCTCATTTCCAATTCAAGAACTGTACTATAATCATAAGCTTCAAGTGGATAAAAGAAAATCAGCACTCTGTATATTAGCTAATGCCACATTTGCAAGTCCTAAGGAGATCTGTGCTTTTTAAAAAAACATGTATCATTTCTTCTGAAAAATACACACACATACATATATATACATGAATTGCTTTGTACACAGCAATGCCTGTGCTGGGATTAAATCTTTTCATCATAAAGCCTCATCTGATTTGGAGTCCAAGTCCATCAAACCTTTTCTCTTTAAAGTCCCGCCTTTGATTCAACATCAATTTATTCAAACCACAGCTGGGTGGCTGAAAAGGAAAGGACAGCATCATTTAAACCAACCATATTTTCAACTTAAAAGAAGAGGTATAATTAAAAAAAATTGGCATAAAAGAATGGAAATAGGATAATATTTTTAATGGTAGTTGAAAGGCTGACAGATGTCAAAGTCTTTGAAGATGTCAGTACAGTGAGCAAGAAGTTGCCATTAAATAGTTTGCCTGAGAGGTGAAGCTTTTTAATGACTGAAAAAGCCCTTCCAGACATATCCTCTGTTTTTAATTTGTCAGACTTTCTCTCTGTTTTCTGAATGACATATGACTATAACTGCATAGCAAACATATTTTATAGATGTTAATGTACAGTTTATTTTACACTCTTATTCTAGATAAGAATAAGGAAGCATTACCAGAGACCACACAATTTAGATTCATTACATATTCTTATTAAGTGTAATAGGATTGACCAATGACTTTAATACATTGCATGTGGTTATTTTTCCTTTAAATGGTACAATTATCAAAACAATCACAATTTATTAAAAATCAAACCTATTGACATCTTTCTGAATGCTCATTAAAGCAGCTTATTGATAATTAGTTGATGACCAATGTATTCAAACAATTCTTTATTCAGCAGGGTGGAACAGGGGGAGACAGGAGAAGAGAGCTCACATCTGTGAAAGAAATAAAACACCAGAACTATAGTTCCTAAGATACATAAGAAATAATGTTAATTCCAAACCACACACTTATCTCCTTTGCATAATTTATTTACTGATAAATCTTAAATTACCCAGATCATTTCTCCTCCCCACACTCAAATGCTAATTAACAAAAAATAGTCAAATAACTCGAGAGGAAAGTATACTCACACAGAATCCTTCATTCTTATGACAACTCAAAAGGACAAGTGGTCAATATAATCAAACCTCCCATATTCCTACTTTGCAAAGAAAGGTGGAAAAGAGACACAGGGCATTTGGCTCTTCCCTTTTCAAACATTTTAGCTTTTATCCCTTCAACTGAAATCGAACCCAAATCTGTCATGAAAAACCAAAACTCTATTTTAATATTTGTATGCCATCTTTACGCACTCAAGGAACAAATGAGCAGGCTCAAATTATCTTGCTTTGGACATGTTATGAGAAGTCCTATGTAGCTCCTCAGAGAAGGTTCTAATGCTGGGAACAGTGGAAGAAAAACAGCAGGACAATCAGCAGCAAGATGAACAGAATGGGTGCACCACTGGAAAACCTCAGTCACGAAGTCATGTCCAATTCTTTGAGACCCCATTGACTGCATTACGCCAGGCCTCCCTGTCCTGCACTGCCTCCCGGAGTCTTCCCAAGCCCATCACACTGACTATGCTATCTATCCATCACATCCACTGCTGTCCCCTTCTCCTCTTCCCTTCAATCCTTCCCAGCATCACAATCTTTTCTAATGATCCTCTCTGCGCATTAGGTGGCCAAAGTACTTGAGCTTCACCTTCAATATCTGTCCCTCCAATGAGCAATCAGGGTTGATTTCCTGTAGGATTGACTGGTTTGATCTCCTTGCCATCC
>JANHZU010006936.1:1173-17274 GCA_032468055.1 Acrochordus granulatus | reverse complement strand
CAGCGCTATCTTGTATAGTTTCAGGATTGATTGGTGATGTTTAGAGGGCACCTGACTTCGGAATAATTCTGCGCATCTTACAATAAAAAATAGAGGACATGGTAATTGCAGCAAAATTATTATATGCACAAAGATGGAAAGACGCTGAAATACCCCAATGAAACAATGGTTGGTGAAGATGACAACATTTATAGATTTGCCAAAACTGACTTGCTGATTTAGGGAAAAGACAATACTACATTTGTCAGTAGTTTATGGACTTTTTGTTGAAAATGGAAAAAAATAAATGAATCACTGATAGATTTGACAATTAATAAGGGTAGAATATAGAAATGAACCATGAAACAGCTATAGAGAGAGTGGTTAAAATATAAATGCATTTATAACTGCTATAAAGAAGAGTGCAAGCTGCTTCTTTATATTTTTTCTTTCTCTTCTATTTTTGACTTATTTTAATTTTTATTCTTTACATTTGTATTGTTTTTACTTTGTAAATAAAGTTAATACTAAAAACAAATGCAAGTCAAGTGCAAATGTCTCTTCTAATTGAAAAGGATGATATGGGAATTGGGATTTAACATTCCTATTCTCTCTTTTAAAATAATAAAATCAAGTATTTTATGAAGAACTTATAAGTATACTTATAAGAGCATGCAAACATACATGAAGACAAGAATTATGGAAGGTGAGAATGAGGAGTTTGTTTGGAACTGAAAAAACTGACAATATTTTTTTGAAGACATCAAGTTAAGATCCCATTTTAGCTCCAAAAATACACCACTGATTTGTTATGTCATTCAGTCCATATTTAATTACCTTGTAAATGAAAGCTTATAGTATACTTTGCCAAATGCTTTGCTGAAATCAATATATATTACAAGATTCCCACAATTTTTAAAACCTTTAAAACAGCGTAAAGGGAGGGTGATGGAGGTTTTAAGTAGACAGATTACACATATCTGACCAATTAAAAACTGTAATGGGTTAAAATCCACTGTTTAGTGAGAATGTGGGATAATCTGAAACTTGCTGATGAAGATGAATTCAGCAGCCTTTTGTTCAGTTGTGCTGGTTATTTTGTTGTTGTTATGTTCCAAACAGACAGTCTGATATCTATAATAGAATATTCTAAGAGAAAATGTCCTACTCTGATATTATTTTATCAGGCAGCACTGTGTGACAAGGTGAGCTCCTGTCACCTACCTTGAGCTCCTATCCACCCAATTTGAAAGCATGTAAAAATGCAAGTAGAGAAATAGGTACCACTTTGGTGGGAAGCTGGCTGGCAGCAAGGGGAGCAGGAAGTCAGCGTTGGGCCTGCCTGAGCTTGCTGGTGGAGCCGGATTAATGGAGGAAACCCCCAGATGCAAAAACTGCCAGTCAGCTGGGGAGCAAGGTTAATATATGCTGTAATTGTTCTGTTGTCAATTGTAAGCCGCCGAGAATCATCAGAGAGCAGCGGCATAAAAATATGTAAATTAAATTAAATCAAATCCTTGTTTTGAGCCTTGATATCCAACATGTGTTCATTAATTGTTTTGCAGAAAGTAGAGGCTATTTGTCCTAAATAAAATCCAGAGAGACATTGTTGGCGGTCGATGGCACATATCACATTAGAGGAAGTACACGTAAAGATGCCTCTAAATTTTCTATGTGAAATTGTTGAGGCCTGCAGTGTTTTTGATGAAGAAGTAAAGGTAGAATAGATGTTTGGATTTGTTGCAAGAGCCACTTCCCAAGTTAAAATTCTTTTTCTGTTGCTTCCTATTGCTTGTAAAAATCTGCTTCAGGTTGAGTGATTATCTCTATGCAAGTATAGGGCTGCCACCCAGTGCCTGAGTAAGTGCAGTGTCATTGTCCAGTATGAATTGCAGCTTATTAATAATGCATTTGAGTATCTTGAGATGCAAGCTATGGGTGACAGCCAAGCATGTTCTTCTGTTTTCATGTTCTTTTAAAAGATCTTCCCTGGGAATCAATCTGACTCTACTGTTTTATCTGTTGATCTCATTAGTTAAGTAATCTGGTCACTTAAATGCCTGATTTAATTCCATCAGTTTTGCTGCAATTGATCAGTAGGCAAATCAATAAAGTCAGACTTTTGGATTTTTGATGGTTTATCAGCAGCTTTTCAGATTTTATTCAGAAATGTGAAAAGAGCTCCTCTAGGACCAACAGAATCTCAGGAAAGACTATATTATTAGTATATAGTAGGGTTAACACTAACACTAACTTGAGAAAGGGAGATCATTGGTTTAACCAACATTTCTTGACCAATGCATTTATATAAAATTTAAACAGCAAGGAACCTAGAACGCATACCATAGGAATTGCTTTGTACAGTTTTGTACCGCCCTGAAGATTACTCCTAACCATCTGACTGTATATTACCATACACCTACTGAACAAGAAACAAGAGATACCTCTTGTTCCACATGGGAGTGATCCAGTGCCCACCATAATCTTTCCTGATATTCAGAAAGATTAAAAGCCAAATGAAAATCAACAAAAAGTTACTATAAAGTCCCAGACAGTGAACCAATGTTTACTTCAGTAAGATGTTGTAAAATTAGGTATTATAGGTAGTCCTCAATTTATGCCACAACTAAGCTTGGAATTTTTATCATAAGTTGTTGTGGGCATTAAGCAGGTCACCATGTAACATGACTTGACTTTACAACTGTGTTTACAACAGCTGTTATGTGAGTCACTGTGATCATTAAGCAAACAACATAATTAATATGAAAATCCAGCATATTCAGTGGGGGCTTCTTTGCTGTTTTCTGCTGGAAAATGGCAAAAATGTCACAAATCACAGTTATACGACACAGGACATTGCAACCAGTCATAAATGGAAACCAGTTGCCAAGTGTGTGAAATGCAATATTGTGATCAAAGAGAGATGTCTGTAGTTTGCTTGTACAAGCAGATTGACCAAAAACTGAAAATATTTATTTTCCCCCTTTTAAAAATAATAGAATAACTTCCTTAGTGTTTAAGAATGCTACCATATAGTTTACATTGTAAAAAGAATGTTGCAAGTTAAGAACCCACCATTTGGCATTCAGTAATTCAGACAATTACAAAGAAAATGTTCCAAAAGTGGGCACCATGGCAGAAAAGGCTCGCCAACTGGGACCCACCAAATTTAAGTCCCTAGCAGATGGATCTGCAGTCTGCCTTCTCTACCAGATCTAATGGGACTGGATGATATAACTGGGGAGAGGCGATTACTCAGACAACCTGGTCCCATGCCATAAAGGTCTTTAAAAATTAAGGCCAACACCTTGAATTGAACCTGGAAGCAAACTGGCAACCAGTGCAGATCATGAAGCAGAGGTGTGATGTGCTCTTCTGGGAGCCCACATAAGTGCCTGCACCACAGCATTTTGCACTAATTGATGCTTCCGCATACTTTTCAAGGGCAGCCCCATGTAGAGAGCATTACAGTAGTCCAACTTGGAGTTGTTTAGGTGACTATAAGCAGAGCCTCCTGATCTAGGAAGAGGCACAATTGGTGCCACAAATGCCACTTGCTCTTAAAGCAAGAGTTGTGAACATAGGACCTCCAGATTACACATCAAGTCTACTTAGAGCAGTGCCACCTCATTCAGCATCAAAGAAGAGATAATCCTAGAACAAGTAAGCCCCAAAACCCAAAGCTACTCAGTCTTGATGGAGTTCAGCTAAATACTATTGTTCCCCATCCAGACCCTCATTGCCTCCATCCATTGGAATAACACATTCACAACATCATTTAATTCACCAGGGGCAGATATATATAACTGGGCATCATCAGCATACGGATGATACTTCACCCCTTGGCAATGGATGAGCTCACCAAGTGGCCTCATGTAAATGTGAAATAGCAAAGTAGAGAGCACCAAATCCTGTGGCACCCCACATAGAAGGGGCCAAAGGCAGGACCTCTCCTCCCCAATCACTACCAACTAGAATTAGCTCTGGAGAAAGGAGGTGAACCAGCCCAACCAGCAATGTGCTACCCACCCCCAATCTTCTGAGCCAACCAGAATAAAATTCCATGGCCAATGGTATTAAAAACAGCCAGGAGATCAACTAGGGCAAAGATGTATGCATAATCCTCATCGAACCTCTTCAAGAGATCATACAAAAGCATGACAAATACATCCCATACCCATTTCTGAATCCTGACTGAAATGGATCTAGGTAATCCACTTCATCCAAGGTCTCTGAAGCCATCACACAACCACCTCATTAACCACCTTCCCCAAAAGGGGAGGTTAGATACTGAACAAAATTGTCTAGTATGATGGAGTCCAGTGATGGCTTCTTGAGGAGGGAAGAACCAAGGTGTCTTTCAAAGGTAAAGGAACAACCCCTCACTCTAAAGAATTAACCACCAGTATAATCCACTCACATGACACCTCCTTGGCCAATTTAACAACTCATGAAGAACCTGGATCTAAAGAACAGTTGCTTAAGCTCACAGTCCTAAGGGTCTGTCCAGTTCCTCAGATCCAACAGATTCAAACCATTCTCAGATGACCGAGCAAGACTCCTCCCCAGGCATCTCCTCTGGACTGGCAACATAATTAACATTAATCCAACTATGCTCACTGTAATCAGTTCTATGGTCTAATAGAACTGATTATATATCTGTAACATTTAAGGGTTGAAAGCTGGAAATAGGAAAAAGAAGGTAAACCCGTTCAATGCTGTTTAATATGGTGTTTCATTTCTTGGAATTATAATTTCAAGCAAATTCAATTATCTATCTGTCTAAACAATCACTTCAAGGTATTAAAGGAAGAAATTACTTTGAACCAGGGTATCTAATTTTTTCTAGGCTGAAGATTTCACTTGGCCTTTGAGTCATATACTGGGGATTATAGTTAAGTTCAGGAGAGAAATTAAATTTGGTATCATTTATATTTAGGCTTAATAAAATTAAATATAGTGTGAAACAGCTCTCCAGTTGTGTATTTAATTACATCCTCCCTTCTGACACATTAAAAATTACAAACCTGATAACAATTTTTGGAAGTATTTAGGAGGCTGACTACAGGCTTTAGTACTTAAGATTACATGCACTGGTAACTTAAATATATATAATTATAATGTAACTATATTGGGGGGAAAGAATAAGCTGAAGATTATAATTAAAGATGGCAAATATGATAACAACAATTATACTCATAAATTTCAATTTTTACAATTAACTGATGGGATTAAAACTCAAATGAAAAGTATTGGGCAAGTTTTACCAGCAGAAAGCTTTTTCATTGAAAATTTAATATCAACTTTGATTCAAAGTTTAATATTTGAAATTATTTCCCACTGGTTCAAGTAGAATGACAAAAATCTTTACCAATTTCTGTGTATAAGTGGCATATCTGGGGTTCCTTGTTGTGTTTGGTTTCAAATAAATATCCAAATTTCCAAAAAATCTTAACCAGATTATTTCTTCTTTATGCTGTGAAAGAAAATCAGATGATTCCCCAGTTGAATTTGAAATGTTCTCATTTTATCCATATCAAAGCAAGAGATCCTCTGATTCACATCAAAATGAATTGAGATATAAAAGTATGGGAAATAATGTTGGCTGTAAGGTTAACATGATAGAATCTTGAAAGAAACTTAATTTAAGGATTATTTTATGCTAATTTGTTTCAATTTTTAGCCATATTAGATAGTTGATAGATTATTTTTTGTTTTTACAAGTGCATTTGAGTCAAATATTTACATTTTTTGTCCTTAAGATTTTCCTTCATGTTTTCCTTCTTGCAATACAAAAATAATTAGAAACAACATGAGTTAGATTCTTTTTTAATCTCTGTAATTGATCTAAAGTCCTGAGGGTGCAGAAAGACCTATACTGTGTCTGTAAGAATATAGCTCTTTCTAGCATAGGGAAAAGTGGGAGGAAGGAGAGGATATATCTTATACAGAGCACTGACTCTTTTTTAACAGAATAATGAGGGAGTAAAGAATTGTCTGGCACTGTGCTATTCCCTCTTCCCCTTAATGTAAAGTCTAATGATGAAACTGCCTTATTACTCTCAAACAAATAGGAAAGGTTGTTTTAACAGCTTTACAAACTGGTTACATGATTAATATCCCTGATGCATATTGCTTATATGCCTGAATTAACAGAAAGAGATATCTTAATATATAAGACTACCAGTTAGAAGGCTTTAATTGTTGCACCAGGTACTACTTTAATAGTGGGTGTATATTGTAAAATATACCAGTTCACATCCCATTTCAGTATTTCAAAAAGACCCAATTTGTATGGACTTTTTTCAGTCTAGCTTTTAAACTCAAAATCCCTCTCATTTCTAAATAAAATCAACTGAGGCAAAGAATAAGACACTAGAGGAAAAAAGACAAGAATCCTCATTATTTGTAAAATATTAAAAACAGAGCAGAAGTTGGGTTTTTAAAGGAAGATCAAGAATAGAAATATAATTTAGTGAAAGAAAGTAAGCCTTAAGTGAGGAAAAATATGAAACAGGAAAAGATTTAAAAGACAGCAAACAGGAAAAAAAGTATTTACTAATGCAAGGCAGAGGAAGAAAGCCAGGGAAAATTATGCTATAGTTTATCGAGAAGTTTACTTTCTTAGATTAAAGCATTCACAGTAACTTTTATTTGTCCAATCACATGAGTATTTGGACATATATTCCCTTAGTGGAAGACAAGTGTTTAGGATCAAGTGGATCAACACTTTTGATATTTCCTTTCTGTATTATTGTTGATGAAGTCTATTCCATTACTCAATTAACATAGAAACATTTGTAAATGGAAGAAAATAGAGAACAACAGAAAATGAGAGGAAAGAATTTTTATTATGCCCATTTTACAAGGAAACAAAGTAATAAGATTTCGTGAAATGTTTTTCTTTCCTTCTCTATCCAAAGTTACAGGGGTCATGGATTAAATGTTAAGATAATATTAGAGTAATTGTATATACCCAAATATCTTTCAGCAGTATCTGTATTTAAGTTTTCAATAAGCATTAATGAATTGTTTTTAATGGTAAAAAAGCAGTATAAAAATTTTTTAAAATAAAATTATAATCAAAACTTTCTAGCACCTTTTCATAATGATATTTCATTAAACATTTAAAGTAAATGATAATCTTCACAAATCTTCATAAATCTAAACCTTTGGATCAGCTTGGCCTTTTAGAATAAGAAAAAAATATGAGATTGCTAAATTTCTCATTGGTACAGTAAAAGTCATCTGTTTACTCAAGTTATATATATAAACAAAATTACCTCCAAAATCAATTAAAATTGTGGGCAAGAAGCATAGTGTGCAAATATGGTGCATATAAGTAGAAATAAGATTTTTATTATTACTTGATGATGTTTACTCAATATATATTCTATTGCTATCCATGCTGAATAGAAGATGGTAGTATAGCAGATCAATACATGTAAGTTACATTAAAAACTAATCAAATGCTTTCAGACAATTCTTCCTGTAATGTCACTATCAGAATAAAACTAGTTATTTTAATAAGAATACTGATATAATTAATTTTAAGAGACTATTTGCAATTTATACTCTATGTCCCACTACATATTATTTATGCATAGCCCTGAAAAAATTACAGCGCCATGTTATTCAATTTACAAAATAACAATAAAAAAACAGTAAATGTCAATTGTTATAAACTGAAGCCAAAGGTTTCAAAGGATTTAAACAGTAAATGTCAATTGTTATAAGCTGAAGCCAAAGGGTTCAAAGGATTTAAACAGGACAGCAAAAAAATTAGAAAATATTATGGATGGTAGGTCCCAAATCACACACCTACTAATATGATTCTGCAACTATTTTGCATAACTTATTTTCAATGTGATTTAAAAAGTGACATGAATAATCTTATGATGAAATCCCATTGATTTTAATCCAACTACAGATAAATGCCTAGGATCCTGATTGCAACATAGAGTACCTGTATTTTAGAGATATATTCTTCATGTATCATAACATTCATTAAGCATGAAATAGTATGGATGCATTATATTAACAAAATGTACTGCATTAAAAGTGGTAAATGGCACCTACATCAAAATGAACAAAAATTATGAATACAGAAACATAGTAAGTGATGATGATGCTAACTATGCTTTAAAAATATGCATTTTTATTAAACATCTCATTTAAAAATTTTCTTTGATTAACAAAAAAAGGACCACAGTCCCTTCTTCCCATCTGAATCTTCTATTCCTTGTTTCTTTTTAAACCAACCACAAATACTGAGTTTCTGGACTGTATTATTGACATGGTACAAATGAAAAAACAATTAACTTCATTCAATAACTCGTGAATTTACAATAAAGGAAAAACATGCAACGTTTTTCCCTCAAGTAGGGAGAAAAGGCTCCAAATAGCAAAAAATATATAATAAAAAATATATAATATAAACCGCTAAAACAGTAATAATATTTAAATAATGTATGTTCATTTGAGGCCTTTTAAAGCATATTTATTCTGTTCAAAACAACTGACATACGTTATGTTATTTTTAACTGGATAAATTAAGATAATTTTCCATGCCAACGATGCAGATTTATCTCTAAGTTTGAGCAATCAAACATACCACAACTGGGAGTTACTTTGGCAAATGACTTCTAACAGTGATCATAAAAATTGAAGAGATATATGCGTTTGTTATGTGTATATATGTGTATGCACTATCACAAATGTATGTGTGCTTATACAGTTTGATGCATTTTTATCCATATGTATTTGTATATACATGTATATACATATACATACACCAATACAAATGTATATACATGCATACATACAAATTTTTTATACACACACAAACACATACCAATACACACACATTTAAAAATCTTATCTATAGGTAAACAATCCATAATACATACTTTCCTACATATTTATCACTAAAACAAACCCTCAGTAAATCACGTGCAAAAATAAAATGTGCAAAAATAAAATCCCCAAACATCACAAAAAATTAATAAAAACTTAAGTACAGGAAATATATGGGCTCATTGCAGGGATAGTTATTTTAAAAATCAATGAGTATATCAAAAGGGGAGGATTTACCATAGATAAATAGAGAGGAAAAAATAACAGTCTTTCTTAAATCTATCATGACAATAAATGAGATAAGATTGTTTATAATAGGCCAAATTATTGCATACCATGTGATTCTTAATCTGGCTACCTATGAGTCCCCTCCCCCCATTTTTTCTTTTTCTTTTGTGGAAGCCTTTTTTAGCAGTGGCAGGGACATAGGCGGTAATGAAAATACAATGGGAAAAGAAAATTGTGTTTATATGCTGGTTTTTTAAATGATTAAAGCGTGCATCCAAAAGAACATTGGAAAATAGGGAGATTTTTTTTAAAAAAAGCCAATCCTATTATTTTTGAAATGCTGTTGTTACCTGAGCATCTCGTTTCCTATATTCCTGAGTTTTATTGTTGTAGTCTGTCATGGCAGCCCGAAGCTCTTTTTCTAGTTTCTCAATTTCCCGTTCATGGTCTCGGATCAGGCAATCCTTTTCTGTGTTATAGTCTTGGAATAGGTGCGTCTTTTCCTGTTCGTGCTCCAGCTTCAGCTCTACTATCTGATTGGACAATGAGGAGTACAGTTCATCAACAGAACATCCCTGTCGTCATGACAACTCATCTTACTGCTTAATTTTTTTTCTCCCCCATAATTTCACCGTAGGTTTTACCATTATTTTTACGTCACCGTTACCTCACCTGAAAAAAAGTGGAGAAAAAAATTCTAAATTTCATGTGCTAATCACAAAAACGAAATAACTTCAACAAATACTGAATGTCAGAACACTGACAAAAAAAAAAATTCCTGTCACGCTTGATACATGTTCCCGAAATCCAGCAGGGATACAGCTTAAAAATGGTTAATTGTCTCTTCTGCTCTTCACGTGTGCACAAACATCTCCAAAAGAGAAGTCCATCCCATATGAATGAACAAATGAATCAATGAGTGGGTATGTATGTGTATATATGTCTATGTGCGTTTGTATGCACACACCCACTCCTTTTATTAATAGCTCCCGCTATTTTAAAATGAAAAGTCTCTACGAAGATGCAAAGACGGTAGAACCCCAGCGCAAACAAATGTACGTATTTTCGGAGGCACCTGCTGTGCTGCCAGCTTGCGCCATGATTTCCAAGAAGACTCTATTCTCAGGAAGCTCCTTTGCCTGTTCAAAGCACCCTGGATACAGTGACCCGGGCCAGGCTTAGCCTCTTCGCGGCGACTGAATGGCAGCTGGAGACCAAGGGCCTGGCTGCTGCAGCTTTCACACTAATCCTCGCAGACTGTGCACAATGGCACCCTACCTGGCCTGCAAACTATAGCCAGCTAGGCTGCCTTTGAAGCAGGTAGTGAATAGGGAGCTGCAGGAAGCCAGCTTTCCTTGTGAACTCCAGGCCACACAGCTGCCAGCAACAGTCAGTTGAATTTTTCTTCAGTTTTGGTGGATTTCAGGAGAAGGAGGAAAAGGAGAAGGAGAAAAGGCTCTTATCAGGAATGCGGTGGTTATGTTTGGCATGAGAATCTCTCCTCTTCAAAAAAAGAAAGCTGCAGTAGGAATCTGCCCATAATTGATCGTGTTTGTGTGAGCAAAGCATGGAGTCATCTTATCTTAAAGAGATAGCATTTGTTTTTTAAAAGCATTCTCCATCACTGTCACATTGGTTGTGTATATGAATTTTCCATATATATTCTGAATAACGTAAATTAATTTAAAAAAAAAACCTTTTTCCCACCTCATTGTGGAATCAAATTGTCCTCAATAGGAAATATTTGGGTAATATATATTGTATACTTGGCATAATTGCTGAAATTGCAGCTTTACAAACATTCTTTATTGTTAATGCTTTACTAGGGATTGTGATGCAATTATAATCAAGTTATTTAAAACATTTTTGTCCAATAGTCCTAAGGCTGAGTATTATACTTTCTTTTTTAGACAGAAAGTAGTAATTTCCTTTGTTACAACTGAATGTCCTTTGGTGTGAAAACCTAGATAACTTAAAATAAGGAAAATTACTGTTTTTTTCTTAAGAAAGGTAAAGGTAAAGGAGACCCTGCCAGTCGTGACCGACTCTAGGGTGCAGCGCTCATCCCCGTTTCCAAGCCGAAGAGCCAGTGTTCGTCCTGGGATAGCTCCGTGGTCATGTGGCCGGCATGACTGGACACCTAAGGCAAACGGACACTGCTACCTTCCCGCCGGAAGGGGCGGCACCTATCTATCTCCTCGCGCTCGTGCGCTTTCGAGCCGCTAGGTGGGCGGGAGCTGGGGCAGAACAGCAGGAGCTCACCCTGCTGCGCAGCAACACTGGGTCACTGTCCCAGGCCGCCGACCTTCTAGCCGGCAAGCTGAGCTCTTAACCACTTGTACCACCGCGCCCCTTTTTTTCTAAATAGTCCAACCATAATTGAATTTATACTTTTTTGTTTCAAAAAAAGTCTGGATTAACAATGCAAATTTTTCCTTCACCAATTAATTCTGGGATTTCCAATTAATTTTCTATTTCTCTGAAATCAACTGAACTGATCACTAAAATGTAAAGTATTATTAAAACAAGAAAAATATCTGAAAGAAACAAGAAATTATATGTCAGCCTTCACTTTACTGTGCACTTTTTCCCTTTGTAATTAACAATAGATGACAAAGGGTATATGTAACCAAGAAAAAGGATATTATAAGGTCTGAGAATAGGAAGATGTATCTGATCTTTAAGCTTAAATGACAGCACTGATTTTCTTGATAATATATATATAAATAAATGACACTAGCTCTATGAATGCTAATCTATTAGCCCAGTGAGAGTGGTCAACATCATTTCTTAGAAGCAACTGTTTCTCTTCTCCAGTCTTTACATTTTAAAGTTTAAGCATTTCCAATGAAATTATATGTTCCTAAGTGAACAGAAGCTGGTATAACCTCTACATAATGCAAACATCTCTCGGCAAATGTTGCATGTATACTTACTATGTATCTGCAGTTCCCTAAGATCTCTGAACAGATATTATATAATATGAAAATCTGGGGATAGTGAATGTTAATCTTAACCTTTTATCCTTCTTTCTTTTAAAAATTGAATTTTTTGAATTGTTGTCCTGCTATAGCCTTTTTCTTTTCAATGTACTTCCTTCCCTTCCAAGCAACAAAAAGGAAACTATTCAAATACAGTTCAAAACAATGTATGCTTCACTTACAGATTCCTACAGAATTAAAAACCACTCACCATTTCCCAATTTTTCCCTGATACTGTATCGCTATAATTGTCAGTTACCGCAAGGGTAGGGAGTATTTAAGGCAGGATTTCATCATTGAAGTTGGATAACTAATTCTGCTCAAGACAATCTAATCTATATCCCTAGGGGACTTGCCTACGAGCAATATGATTGTACCCGTAGCCTGAGATTTTAAAAAACAAATCCTGTTTTTGTTGAATAAAGACAAGGAGAAATATTATCATAGAAAATGTTAACAGGAATCAGTTTGAAATTTCTATATATTTTGTAACAGATTTTATGACATGCTTTTTATTACAAAAACTTATATGAAAATCAAAGGATTTTATCGTATAAAAATGATAAGCTAATTATCTATACATCAATAATGAATATTAAACAGACTCATAACCATTTTATATGATGGTTAAGGACTATTTGTTTTGCCATATTTACAGAAGAAAAAGTAGGACCTAAAAGTAAGCCATTCATCTCTATAATGGTGATAGTGTTAGGCTTGAAGAAGTAGGCCCAGACAGTTCAGTTTAAATCTTCAGTTTATTGAAGTTACAAGACCACAAAAATTTATCCAATTGCCAGCCCAACATCTGGATTCCTCAGATTAGGCTTTCATGAGAGTTGGACCTTTGGCATTTGTGCATGCATAGAGACTCCAAATTGATCCCCCTCTTCACTCCTGGCTCAGCCCCTCCTTTTCCCACAGATAGATATGGTATTCTAATCGAGAATAGCCCATCTTAAATTATCTATATTCTTTGCTGAACTGGACTAAAATGACTTTAAAATATTTTGTTGCACTTAGGCTATTACACAACCATTCCGTTTCATCTTCTGACCCCAAGTCCCTTCACTCATAGGTAAATGGAATTTTAACAAGAAAGCTGATGTCCATTCATTTATCTAAGAAAATTGAAAAAAATAGAGGTGCATATATAGGAAATAATTTCACTTCTATTTTAGAAATACTTTCTTGCCGCCTTTGTAAATTTTAAGTCAGTTTGAATGTTAATATTTATTATTTTAATTTCTAATGTTTTATCTTGTTATTTTATTTCATTGTAAGATGCAGAGTTGCCTGTAGATGAGATGGACAGGATATAAATTTAATAAATGACTAAGAATTTCTATTATAGGTTAAGTTTTTCTGTATAACCAAGAAGTTTAAAAATTTTGGAGATACATTAAAATGATTTAGTCAAGTACAAAAAAAAAGTTATAACACTGGTTAATGAACCACTTTGAAAGCAGGTCAATGATTTCCAAGATCATTGATAAAAAGGAAACAGCTAAAACATCATAAAGTAATTGGCCTCAACATGGAAAATGTTAAGAACTATTTTTTAAAAATTAACTAACCTGTTGTTCGTATTTTTGCTTGATCTCTTCCAACTGCCAGGAGAAATCTTTTGACTGCTTTTCACGGAATGATTTTGATTTGCTAAGATCTGCTTCTACCTTTTCCATCTACAAATTAAGCAAGAATAATTTCAAAACAGACACAGCAGATACTCTACTTGTTTTCACACTATCAAAATCTTAAAAATTATGTATGGACAGTTAAAAATGGGATTCAAGGATGTTTTATCTGTAAAATGATAAGCAGATAATATAGATCATTAAAAATAAGCACAAATTTAGGCATTTAAATTTTAATCTGATTTCTATGAGAATCTTATATAATTGAATAATTATCTAATTTTACATCTAATAAAATCTAAAAGTGCTATTTATTGAAACAAAAACAATAGGACAAAGTGAAGATTTTACTGCATTCCATCTGTATTCTTTCAAAGGAATTTATCTTGGAAACCATGTGGTTTGGGGCATTATTATATTTATTAAATAAGTATGTGGAGGTTTCATTACATTTGCATCTATTTAAAATGAAAATCAATATATATATGCAAAGAGAATTATTATCTAAATAATTATATGCATAGTCAGAAAAGACTTCTTTATGGTTTCCCACATTATGTTTTCACTTTACTATACGAATTTGTATACTTAGATTGATAAGATTCAGTGAAGCAGATACATTGAAAGCATCTTGATTGTCCTTTCTGAAATAACACAATTTAAAAAAGAGCAAGGCATCCAATGTTAGGTCATTACCCAGTGATAAACCAGACAATTCTGGACTGTTTTGCTGGAAGACCGAATGATATTAAAAATAATTTTAATAGCAATCATTGGAAAAGCTTCAGAGAGCAGATCTTTCTGAGCCAATGTACCATTATATTAACTTTTTTTCTCAGATGGAGAGAATGAAGCCCACTTCAGAAGTCTAAACACCTGCTTGGAAGCCCTTTGGCTATGATGCCTGAAAACTGGTGCCAGCGTTTTGCAACTCTGAAGTGTGGAACAGGTATATACACTATAAACCCCAAAATAAACATATCATTGTTTTTAAAAAATGATGAAATTTTCACAAAAATCTTAGCACTTCCTCAAGCATGATATAACACCACACAGTTGACAATCTTCAATGCTCCCACTTATAAGTGCTGATTTTGGCTATTAAAAATTGTTCAGTCCAGAGGTAAGTGAACAAATCAAGGACAAAAACATCTGACTTCATATCAAGCTTTAGAAACAAAATGCAATGGGGCACATATTGATCAAACTATGAATACAAGTCAAGCATCTTATAGAAATGTGATAACTCTCATAATTCTACTATATCTTCTAAAACCTATTGATATTTATTTTCTTTGTTATGAAAATGTAACTGCTCTTCTTCTGCATTAAACATATGAAGAAGGGTATGTGTTCAGAAAGGGGAAGCACAACCACATCACCAGCTCAACACAACACTTTTCATATTGTATATAGACTAAGCTATCTAATAATGATCTCCACTAACTTCTGGAAAGAAATAGGCAATTAGGACCTCAAATATAGATGTATGTATTTAAAAACATTTATTCTTTTTGCCTTGACTCTTTTATTTACTCTCAGGGAGTTATGCCAAAAGGGATGATCCCCTTAAATGTTATTTATTATCTGCCTGCAAGATTGCAATGAAATAGCAGGGGCTTTAGTTATTAAAAAAAAAGAGGAATGTGTTTGACATTGTTCCATTATCACACATACATCCTAGCAACACTGATTTTAGAAATTGAAATAATACTTTTCAGAAAGATAGCTGGAGGGCTGAGGTGGGTTTTAGGAAATAAAACAACTATAAAGCCCATCCCCCAACAAGATATGAATTAATAATTAATTAATTTGGAAAAGTCCTATTCAGTAATAAAACCATGGAGAGTTTTGAAAAGTTACATTTTAAAAGATTAATCAACTGCCAACATCTTTTCTTCTGATTCCCTGGCAAAGCTACTACATAGTACAAGAGTTTGATGTTCCAAAATCAAAGGAAATATGTTTCCAGCAGTATAAAACCAGAATATACTATCCCACTGAGACAGACAGTTCCAGAAAGTCTGGCCCTGTGACCTACTCACCTGCTGTTTCATTTCTGCATACACTTTTTCTGAGTTCAGCTCCACCTGCCGCTTAAACTCCTCCAGGGTAGCATCAACCTGCTGGGCCTGTAGTCTCTGTACCTCCGTCACCTGAATCAGATGCTCCTCCTTTTCCCTAGAAGACAAAGGAAATTTTCATCATTCAAAGATCAAATTAAAAAAGCACGTGTTCATATAAAAGAAAGGTTTTTAGTCTTATTCACTTAAAATAATGTTCACATTTAAATATTCTGTCCTTGCTTATCTTGCTTTTTATTAGTAATGTTTCAAAGGTGAAAATAATAAGCTATTTTTACTCTCCCATTGATTGGTATGAACTTAAACAAAGGATTGTGTTCTCAAGAAAATTACCCA
>JANHZU010006935.1:3332-17097 GCA_032468055.1 Acrochordus granulatus | reverse complement strand
GAAGGAAGGAAGGAAGGAAGGAAGGAAGGAAGGAAGGAAGGAAGGAAGGAAGGAAGGAAGGAAGGAAGGAAGGGTTTCTATTTGATGTATATCAATACCTGATATTTTTGCACACTTTAGGAAACAATAGTTTAAGTTACATAAAAAAAATTGGAATAGCTTCAGTCTGAAATATACATATTTGAAATATACAGTAAGAAGTTTCCATTAAATATTTGCATGTGGTCTATTATATTCTTAGGACTTGGAATATGTAGGTGGATAGGGCTCCTCATTATACCATATTATTTATGTCTCCAATTTTGTAATGTTGGCAACTAGACCTGAATGGAGATTCTGTTGATGTTTAGTTAAGTAGAAATGGAGGTTTCTTAACAATTATAGATTCTACTTTGTCCAACTTTTGTTGAAAAAAATATAAGCTATACAGTGATTAATTACTAACAAACCACTAATAGATTTTATATGAAATTACAACTAAATAATAAATATAAATAACATTCAACTACTTTGAAAGTAAATAGGGTATGATTTGTTTTCAAGAGGTATATATCAGTCTATCTTTAGCTAGCTCATTTTATGACATATGGATAGTTGTCCTTCTCTATATGCCTGTATTCTTGTATTCTAAAAGGCAAAAAATGTCTTATGTAATATAAAATAATTTCTAACTAAAAATAATGTAAACTAATTTATAATAATATAAAATAATTTCTAACTTTAGAATAAGCTTTTACCCCTCCTCCAAAATGCTAAGCCTTTTTAATTAAATCTGATCTTACTTTTCCAGACAGGTATTCCCAGGAAACCATTTAATATTTTAAAGCTTTCATTCTTTGGTCCAGGCAAAGAAAGTCAAGTTTTTCAACAAGCTTGGTTTTCTCTATTGTACGTTTTGCTTGACACCTATTGCTGTGAATTAGAAATAGTGAAAGAAATCCAACTAGTATAGATGGCTTTCAGATGGCATTCAGACTTTTAATGAACTGATCAGAATGAGTTGAACAAACCTTTCAATTGCACAGACTTACTGATAACAATGGATTCTTTGAAGTTCATCCCTGGAGTATGACAACTCTCTAAGTAACAAAAGTTGAAGTGCTTGAATACACTGCAGATACAATAAACATCTTGGACAAAATTTTGAAGTCAGCCAGATTAGATGGTTGATGCTTATCTAAAACTAATGTCATTCAATTCTGCTTTTCAAATTGATATCAATTATAGACGGAGTTGGCCTAGCTTTGTTGTATCTCAGTGATACTTAAATGAAAGCAAAATAAATTCACAAGGCACATTCCCAGAATCCATCACACCCTAAGCAAAAATGATATGTAGCTATTATCCTTCTGTGACATCAAGAAAGAAGTCATCTCCAAAGTACCAAAAATTAAATTTATGATGTGGAAATCCTTAATTGTTCTTGTTTTAATAGGGTTTTAGAAGTGTGTGTTATGTCTGTCTGCACTTTAAAAGACATAAAAAACTGCATGTAATGAATATGAAAATGGGATGCAAGCAATGGAAAATAAGGTTATGATGTAATTCCAGCGCCTTCACATGATTTGTATTAGACTAAAGAAAGATTAATTCTCACTTATAATAGCTATAAGAACTGTCACAAACATGAATTTGGTTTTCTATTGTATAACTTATTCTGTTTTCTGCTGCATTTCACTATTTTATTATTACACCAAAACCAAAAGAACTACAGTGTGCTGTAGTGTGAGAAGTAGAAGCAGGTATATTTGGATTTATTTGTCATACAGGCCCTAGGTGTGGGATATTTTGGTACATATTCTATAAAATGCAGTGGCTGAATTCCATACATTTATTATTTTTCAATTCAAGTGTCCTTTGTTGAGATGTCACAAAGATAAAGTAACAAGAGGACAGAGAACAACATTGATATCTAAAGCTATAGTTAAGCATTAAAACTATTGTTTTCATTGTTAATTTCTGAATGGCTCAGAGAAATTATATTAATGTTGACAAATTTAAAGTTGGAATTGGTGCTAGAGTTAGAAATGGTGCTATGCCAAACTTTTCTGATATATTTTTTGTGGGGAGGGGCTCCCCACAATTATTAGTTTCCTGACTATAGTGCATATCATGAAAATAGAAATGTCTTTTCAAAATTCATCATGATCATACAAAAAGTTAATAAATGTCATCCATCATTGATTGATTAATAACTCCAAATAAATCCTGACTGCATTAAGTGAATCTGATCAACTTAAGTATGGCAGTATTAGGATTTGGTTCATAAACTTGCATACATTTTGACAGTATTGTTGTAAGATACATACATTTATTTTTTTAATCGTTACATTAACAATTATTTCAAAAAGTGCAAGAAAAGAATTTTTCTCTTTTGCATCAATTTATCTTTTATTATTAGTTGACTTTTCTGTAATTACAATGTATCTTATTTTACATAGTGGAGCCTATTTTATTACATTAGAATGAAATGGAGATGAGGCTGGATATGAGATATCTTTCAGCATCCATCATCTGGATATGAGATATCTTTCAGTATCATACATCACTTAACACATTGGAGATATAATACCATTATTCCTTGCAAAAAAACCAAGATCTACGTAATTTAAGCAGGTGCATTTGCTTTAAATTAACAATATCTATGAAAACATTGAAATAACATGGAAGGGAAAATATCCTGCCTAGTTTCTCACGTTCTTCCTTGAAATAATTTATATACTAACTAATGTCCACTCTAGTTAGATTGCTGAAAATGAAAATGAAAGTTTTGGCCAATTTCCTTGCTGTAAACCTTGCTGTAAGCCAGCTGAAATTGTGCAATGTGGCAAAGATTATTCCATGTTCCCAATGGACAAAAACAAGGAGCAAGGAGTCTTGGAGTATAATCCCTAACCTATGTAAGCCGCCAAGAGTGTCCGCAAATTGGTGGCATAGAAATATAATAATAATAAAAATTGGTTTTATTTCTAGATACTGTAGATTTTGGATACCTTAACAATGAAACAAAAAGAATAAGATAACAATCAATTTGGAAATATACCAATGGGTTTGAAAAACATAGTGGAGCCTGTTTTAAGCCATTTGATTCTGGAATTAAAGCAGCTTTTAAATTTTGTTAAAAAGAAAGCAGAATTTTCACAATATGAGTAACTCAATTGTCCTTCAAATTAATACTCTTCACTCTAAAAAAAAGTGCCAAAAAAACCACACCATTACTTCTTATTACTGTAACTTTTATTGCAGTACATATAATTTTACATTATTATAAAGTACATTTTAAAAAGCAGTATAAAATAATAACATGTGTAAATAATATCAGAGAGACAATTTAAAAAGTATAAGGGTGAGGGTCAGTGCTGGTGGGACAAGTAGGCTTAAAAAATCTGCTAGAAAACAGTACCTACAGTATTATACTTAAGTAGACAACAAACTTACTCTTCCTATATGAGTATTTAGATTCTTCTATCTAAAAAGTTCAAAAAGACAGCTTTCTTCTAAAATTAGCAGTCACCTTTTCATGTTCCTTTGCATTGAGGAGCGAGAGCATATACTCACTCCTTACTTATGATTGAAATATAATTTCAAAAAGGTTAATGGTCTGTATAGCTATTTCAGAACGGGCTCCATTTCTTAAGCAAAGGGGGGAAAAGCACATTTTCATTGGAAGACTCCTCTTTAAAAATGCAGTTAAGCTTTCTTCAAATGTTTGGTTCTTCATTGTATTCTAAATGGCATAGAGATGCTGTACACTAGTTACAGATGTCATATCCAGACAACAATTTCTTAATCAAAAAACAGTTTAGATAGTGGGAGGTCTGATGCCTCCCTTCTGAACCACTTTTTGTGACTCTAGTAATCTGCTGTCCAAGTCAATGATGATGAAATCACCTGAACATCTGGCCCACAATGTACAGTTAGAGTAAGCAAGGATGGAGGACTAACATTTGTTCAGGGAAATTGGGGAAGCTATGCACTGGGCCATAAGAACTACCCACCTATAATCTGATGGAAAATGGTTTTATGTACTACCCATATATTAATAAAAATCAGTCTTGCATAAGATGACATTATTTTATGATTGGTTGACTGGTAATTAAAATAATCTAAGATACCAAACAGTGAACAATTTATTACATAAAATTAAAATACAGAAAATGAGCAGTTTAACTCTGTTCACCTGTTGTGTGAGAACTTTTTCTGGTGTGTGTTCTGTATCCTGCCTTGTGAGAAACATATATTTTTGCCACCTCTTTTCTTTCCACATGGAACTGAGAAAGTTTCCTGGATAGGACATAAAATGTATTCCAATTACATCAAATAATAATAGTCCAGTTGCCTTTCTGAGAAATTTTTTGCATATTTTTTGCAATTCTGCTATAAGAAATCAGAAGCTTCTTTTAATTTATGTTGGTTCTGGTTCTCTTTTTCTGCATTTTTTATCTTCTCTTCTTCTTTTATTCCTTTCTTCCTTTTTTTAATCCTTATTAGTTTATTTTAATTTTTGTGTTCTTTATAAAATCTTCAATAAAGTTTATATTAAAAAATATCCAGGCCTTGAGTTGTGTAGGACTTTAACAATAATAGCCACTATTTTGAACTCTATCCAGAAGCAGATAGTTCATAGAACTACTCTATGAGCAGCCACAGGTACAATAAGGTTTTTGAGGGAGCCCATTCCTCTCCCCACCTGTCTCCATAACATCTAATCTCTCATTCTCAAACCTGCTCTTGCCACACCCCAAAAATCCAGCGAATACTTTTGAAATTAGAAGTAATATTTGCCCCATGGAAATACTCACTAACCCCACCTAAATTTATCAGTTCATCCTAACACCAATGTAACTGAAATTTAGTAGAATGAATGTACACACGAAGAGGAAATATGATGCTCTTTGATCTCTCCCACACTCTGCTGGCATGAATTTCCCTCTTAAAAGATAATTGCTACATGTTCCCATTGTAATTATGATTTTTACTGGCATAAGCACATGAGGATGATGGCTGTCTAGATCAAAAGCAGAACATTCATGAGAAGCTGGAAGTCTTGGTTAGTATTCAGTCTCTACTCCTGATTTTTCTCCATGTATTAATTGCTTTTATTGGATACGCAGTCTTTCTCCAGTTTCAGAAAACCTGATGCTAAAGCTAAAGCACTCCATAAAAACAAATAGCGCAAGTAGGCTTTATTTAGCTATGCATTCTGTCTCAGTGAAGATGGAACTAATCTCTTGTGCAATGTGTATGATATGGGGCTACAAAAGTGTGTAATGTTCAGCCATTGCCCTCCAGCGTGCAGTCAATGTGTTTTCTCCATGAAATTCAAAGCAATCAAACATTTCCTTGAGATTCAAGAAATGTGAATTCTATATATTCACTCTTTAGAGACAAAGGTGAAAAAACTTTTATGTTGATGTTTTTCATTTTTTAAAGTGCAATCCATTTTCTCCATTTACATATTTGTGCAAGATTATCTTAGTTTACTAATGAATCTTAAGTGAAAAGATATTTATTAGCATTTTATAGGTTTAATAGACTTTTATATTAGGGATTAAAAAAATAATACCTGTCATAGTAAACTCTTTTAATGATAACTAATCACTTTTTAGCCCATACTGTTGCTCTTCCAAGAATCCCAGGAAAAGGAAACATAGAATTATCCTATTTTGTGCACTGGATAAAAATGGACATAATTTCATATTGTATTTCATATTGTGCTAATGCTTTGTAGTGTATCATCTACAGAGATGATGAATACAGAGTATTCTGTTAAGAATTTTGGTTTGTTCCTTAGTTAATTTTGTTAATTTAAATGTTAATATTTAATGTTTTATACTGTCATTTTATCTTGTTGTAAGTTGCCCAGAGCTGCTTAATAATGAGATAGGTGGCATATAAATTTAATAAGTAAATAAAATACATAAAGTTCATGCTATTTATCATACATTTTCTACATACCAGTGATTTGTTATTCCTTGCCTGTTTAGCTACCAATAAAAGAGCGAGTCATAAGGCAACAACTCCACTGTTCCTGGATTGTCCACTTGACAAAATACCATTGTTGTTACATGGCCAGTTGAGAAAAAAATACCATTGTTTTTACATGGCCAGTCCAGAAAGCATTAGAGAAGAGATGAAACCTCCATAGTTAATACCACCAATATAAAATACACTTTTTAAAATGGTTAATCAGTGTTGGAGGAGATTGTCTAACTATCTCATACATTTTTAAAAATGCAATTCTCATCCATTTTTGTTTGGTTTCATGAACACTTCTTAGAATTAAACAAGAAAAAAAGTGCCAGGCTTGAAACCTAGGCAGCCAAAGTAGACAGAAGTACAAACAGAATTTTGAAAATCTTTTGTATATAATCAGTACCTTCCTTCCCATTCCACTGAACGTGATTCCCTCCTCATCTTCAAATTCATTGTATAAAATGTTGTAATACATTCTCTGAATATGAAGATATTCACCAATTCAAAAACTAAAAAGAAAGAAATAACTTTGCCTGATTCGTGTTATTTATGGAAAAGTAAGGGAAAACAAAAATGAAGGTTAATGCATTCCATTTCTATTGCATGCATTTAGCCTTGTTGCTAAACCTTAATTAAACAAAGATCTGACCTTTTGTTTAGAATCATAACAAGATTGTCATCTTCTTTTTCTATCCTGTTTGTAGCTAAAAACAAGTTCTCAAAATACTCATTTGACATGGTTTTCTACAACTTCACACTGACAGCCTAAATACCTACATGATGATGAACATGCAGATTCTATCCTAGGAAAAAACAGTAAAATCTTTTGATTATGCATTGATAAGGAAGCTTAAAACTGGGCTAAGTTGTTGTTGTTTCCTATCTCCCCACAACTTTCTTTTCTTTGTGTCTTTTCCCTATTGTTGAGTTGAAGTTTGGATAGTAGGAGTAGGAAAAAGTTTTTGAATGGCCCAAATCAATCATTATCTCCTGTGGCCTCTGAGAGTGAAACTATACAACAATAGTGTAATCTTTTCCTCCATAAGATAACATTTATAGAGTATTAAAGGGGAAAAAAGGGAATGTGGAGTGACAGAAACACCACTGGGACAATTTTTAACCATGAGGCTAATGTTGAGAGGATGAACTGTCATTCTTGCTTTGGTGTCCTTGGGTCCTTCATGTAGACACAAATGGCAAAGGAAAGTTCCACATTAAAATAATTTCAATGCTGACAGGTGGTAGCAGAGAGACACTCGGAAGCTTCATTTTATCCATCTGTGCATAAACACAACATTAGTGTTTTCTGTAACTTTGTAAACAACAGATGCTTTTCTAGTATTATTCCCCAACTGGAGACACTAGGAAACATGATACTTTCTCAAATGTCTCAGTTCTTGAAGCTCAGTGCTTATGACTCAAATAATGCAGCTGTAGTTCAAAACGTCCCTGAAAGAGCATTATTTTAAGATTTAGCAAGCTTTTTGCTGAATGAGTAATGATAGATCATTCCTAAGCTTAACTTTATTATTTTCCCTTTAATTGAGAATAGTGACAGATTTTGGTACTTAGTTAATTGAAATAGCTTGCAATATACAAAGTATTCCAACAACTAAATTATTTGCAAATGTTGAATGTGTCTTTCACCACAGCTAACTGGATAAAAGAGTTAAGCTATTATTGTTGGCAAAGAAACAATCAGACAGGGAAGGTGTATATGTGTTTCATTACCCATTAAAGGATTTGGGGCCATTTTATAGCAACATTTTCAGTCATCAGAAAAACAATCTGTAATTGGCCAGCTATTTAAAATACTGTCTAAATGCCATTTTTCTGTATTTGGGAAGTTAGTTTCAATTAGATCCAACAAAGTCCCTGAACAAAGAACATTAAGCGGGAAGAGAGAAGTAGTCTTCAAAGCGGAATCAAATTTGTGTTAAAAGTTAAGAAAAACTAAACATAAATGTAAGATATGGGAACCGATTGCTTTAAAGTATGGTGAACTACAAAACAGAAAAGAACAATAAGGAAACTAGCAATGGACCTACACAGTGTGGTTGTAATCTCAATCCAGCACTATTTTAACCTGTTCAGATTATAAAAATATATCTATATGATGATATGTTCAATTTGATGATATAAAGAAACATTCCCATCTGGAGAGGCAATTCAGTTTGGAGATTCAATAGAATTACCTTTAAATGGAAAGTCCAATTGTTTAATGGCACTTATTACATAGTAGCTTTACTTGCCAATTGATGATGGTTTGGGGATGAGGTTTACAGTGTAATACCAGCTCAATGATATTATCTCTTTCCAGGCCCACTATGGATGTATTTCAGGTTCTAACCAATTTTTAGAACTTAAAGTTGAACTTCCCAGCAGTTCGTTTTTCCTAATATGACCTTAAGGTTGGATATACTGTTTTTATTATCCATTTTTATGCTGACTCTAAACTGTTTCAGGATTTTTGAAATACTCTAATATTTTTCATACATTCTTACAGTAATTGGATGCCTTTCCCAGTCTCAAAAGATGATAGATCAATCTGCTATAAGGTTGAACTAGTGGACACGTTTAAATGTTTGGGCTCAGGTCACTATTTTGCATCCTATGGACACACCTGCTTGGTAGATACCTCCTTATTGGTTTCCATGCTATCTATACTGCCTTTCTCTCATTTATCAGAATTGTTTTATTTAAAAAAAATATTATTAATCATAATTTGCCATCTAATAGATGTTTAATTACGTATGTTTTGAGGCTTGAGTCTTTCAGAATGAAAGGTTATTCTCTTTCTCATACTTTTATGCTTCTTTGTTTCAATGGTTCCCTGGCCATATTCCAAGAGATGTTAAATGGACTATATCCTTCTAGTGCCAGATACTGCTGAAACAGGACTGTCTCAGCATCTTGGGTGGCAAAAAATGTCAGAATTATGTAGTATTATTGCAGTAGTTGCCAAATATATGAAGACAATGTATGACTGATCTGCATAATTTTTCTTTAATTCATTTGTACTTGGATAGATAATTCTTTCCACATCATCAGTTCCTTCAGCAAGCAGAGAAAGCTGTAATTTTAAAAAATATGTAATTTTTAAATGGAGCCCTGGAGCTATTTTAGGTTGACCACTTACTGACCGACTCATAGCATTGTTTAAAGCTCTAACTATAAAGCATGATTCAAGAATAATTTGAAAGAGTATTATGGATAACAACTTTAATATCAAATCTGGAGTATTTCAGTTGCACTAGCATAAATTGTGGTCCCTTGGATTATTTTCAATGTCTGAAGGAAATCACATTTAGTTTAATAGTATAATGCTCATGATGAGCCTAGCTTTGCAAGCTGGCCCTGAATATAGTACTTTTGTGGCCCATCCTCAAGATTCCCATGGGCAGTATATAGTATTGCATTAAGGAGTCACTACTATTGGGCTAAATGAGAAATGTAACTCTAAGCCTTTTCATTAAAGATGCAATCAATCCAAAATTAAGCAGTTTGAAATCCAATCACTTTCAAATCAGAGGACATAAGTTTATTCTTTAATTCTGATTGAAATCAATGGGAATTAAAAGCACTTAATTTTTGCTGGAAAATGCCCACAGCGATTAATGTCATGCGAAGAAGCTGGTTTATAAATGTAAATCACCATTTTAAAAAATTTACTGACCATTATTATTTTTTACAATAGCAGAGCCAGTGTGCAGTTAAATTAATTCGTTCAGCTACAGCTAAGACACTCCAGGTGTTACAAAAATTAATACGATGTCATTGACATACAACATATTGCTTATTTTCCCTCAGGATCTGCATGAACAAAACATGTTGCACTCCCTGAGGCAAGTCTGATAAAGAAAGCATTTTAATGAAGATACAAAACTGCTTTTCATTTAAGTTCCTATTGAACTTCAACTAATGCTAATTTATAAATTATATTTATAATTTACAAATATTTTTACTCTTAGAAGAAAAAAATAGTTCTAGGGCATTTTGCATTATTGCACAATGAACAGTAGAATAGAAATAAAACATATTGAGGTCAAACAGCATGCACATTTCAGATAATTCTTACCAGAACAAGGAGAATCATGGAATATAATAGCACAGTTTTCAGTTTTGAGCAGCCACATCTCAAAATACTGTTCTGTTCTTTCTTGGTTGAAATAGTGTCTCCTGAGGTATGTCCTGGACTTTGATTATGGGCTCAATATATTGTTTTTTAGATGGTCATCTCCTGTTTAGCCACTGTGTATGAACTTTGACCTGGCTTCTGAACCAACTCTGCCCAGAATTACTCACTTTCTGCATTCCTGAATTGGTAATCAGTTTGTGTGTGTATGTCTTCAATAACCCAGGCACTGGACAAAAAGAAGAAACAGATAAATATTGACTGTGCAACTAAGATCTTTAAAACTAAATATTTAGTTTTCAGGGCTAGTGTGATGCAGTCCAATGATTTTCAGGTGCCTAAGGGAATGGGTATTGAGCACTAGTTAATGGCTGGTTTGGATGTAATTCTAGACATGGGTAACATCAGCTGCAACAGCAGCTGTGATTCCTGAAGCACCAGCTTGAATCTATGTATTATCCTTTCCAGTGGACATTCTCACTTTCTCTTTTGTTGAATCAGTGTTATACTGAAACTACAGGGATTCCATATGATTTTGATTTCATATAGTTTAAATTTTAAGTTTTATACTAAAATGTTGGAATGTCTCTCATTATTGATAGTGTTAATGTTATTGTGCATTATTTTTAGATTTTTAGTCTCACAACTTCAATCTGGAGAACTTTTCTTGCTGGGAAGCAACACTTAAAACAATTCAAACATTTACAATACACATAAATACTTACTTTAGTTCTTCAGTCATTATATTTATTGCCTTAAACAGCAATAGCAAAATATACTGCATACAGTCCAAAGCTTTTGTGTTCAAACTAAAGGTTTTTTTTCCATATTTCATCTCTCCTCTCATTATTGGTCACACC
Organism: Acrochordus granulatus; assembly: GCA_032468055.1. NCBI lineage: Eukaryota > Metazoa > Chordata > Lepidosauria > Squamata > Acrochordidae > Acrochordus > Acrochordus granulatus. Next base: position 6,126 of record JANHZU010006935.1, on the reverse strand, counting down.
TGTAGGTGTCTAAAGTTGTAAAGCTACCAGTACACTGTCTTTTGGGCCCATCTGTTGTTTTCCATTTGTATGACATATTCTGCCCATGAATATTTATTACTGTGCCACTTCAATGACATCTTTACACTTTGTTCCATGACAAGTTTCTGCATTTTGGATTAGTCTCTAAGTGACTAATTTAATATTCACTTTTCCACCATCTACTCCATTACTCAAAGCTTTTCTGCTTCCAGTTTTCTTAGGATCCATATTTTGTGCAGCCATAGTTCATTGCTGGCATAACTATGGTAATAAAGGTAAAGGTTTCCCCTGCCAATCATGGCCAATTCTAGGGGGTGGTATTCATCTATGTTTAATAGCTGAAAAGCCAGTGTTTGTCCAAAGAAACTTCCATGTTCATGTGGCCAGCATGACTATACACTGAGAGGCACATATGTTCTTCCTTCCCACTGAATTAGGCTGTACCTATTTATTATCTACTTGCATGTTTACATGCTTTCAAACTGCTAGGTTAGCAGGAGCTGGGTGAATAATGGGAGCTCACCCTGTTATGCGGAGGCTCTTGGGTCTCGAAATTGAGCTGCCAATATTCTGGCTGACAATCCCAGAGTCTCAACCACTTGTGCCACCATACGCCCATCGTTCATTGCAGCCATATGCATAGTTCATGTGCTGCATAGTTCATCACTGGTATAACTATGGTAATACCAGCCATATATTCATACTAATGTTTATGGACATTTGTGAACTACTTGTAGTTACCAAAAATTGACCATATTCTATTATATATTCAAGACTTTGGCTTCTTGCACTGTATAAGCCTTCCACTGGAAACAAGTTCTTCTACTCAGGTTAGGTTTTATGAATGGTGACCTGATTTTTTTTTCCAGCTTTTCTATGGCTCTTATCTGACTGGTCTTCAAGTGAGAACTTGCCAAATATACCACACAACAAAGTTATAGGGATGTCATGTGACATTGAACATTATGTCACTGAATCTGGGATCAGTTCAATTCCAGTTATTCTCTCACCTTATTTTTTGACAATATACTATATTTTTTTTAATTCTGACTTAAAATTCTGACTTTAATTTTTGACTTTAATTCTGACTTTTTAAATTTTGCATTCCTTATGTAACTCAAATGGACCAGTTCTAAAACTGAATGGTGTAAGATGCAGCTAGAACTTGTGTAAACCTTAATCTCAAGAAAGCAGCATCCATAGAAATGAGTTCAAGTTTCTTGCTCTTCACTACCACTGTGCATACTTATAACTAATCACCGGTGCTCAAATGTGTAATACAAAATCCTGCCTAATCTTCAAAATGGCTTCTTTCTATTTTATCTTCATTCCTAATTTGTTTCTGAAACCTATTCATAGCTGGCAATAAAATATTTTGTGGAAGGAAAAATAAAATAACCACAATCGTTTTATTCTGAATACAATTGCCTTTCTCCACCCTATTTTTTCATGCGATTGTAAAGTTCAAATGGGGAAACAAAACAGTATGGCAGTGTTTTGAAAAACTGTATAAACTGTTCTATACTTAGCCTACAAAAATGACCTGCAAAAGGGTTTTATTTCATTCACTTCATAAATAATTCCTTGGCAGTTTTTAAAGTCAGGAATTGCTATACTTATCCAGATATATTCTGCCATATTTTGATCAATATAAATGTATAAAATTGAGATTCTTTTTAAGCTTATTTTAAATCACTTTGAAAGGAATTGTACTATAATGCTACTATAAATATGGGAGGACTGTTTCATTAATGAATATTGTAGTAGTTATTTTTGGAGGTATCTTCATGTGGCAAACAATGTGAGTCTGTGTCTCCATTTATATGTACATATATATATACACACACAAAGATACATACAAACATAAATGTACTAATCAACTTGTGCCCTATTCAATCATCATTTCAAATCTATTTTCTTTCCGAAAGAGTGAAACAAAATGACCACAGGTGAGCAAAAAAGAGGGAGCAGGAGAAATTTCTGATTTCCTATTGGCTTCCCTATTGTGTTTCCTTGTTAGAAACCGATAGTGAGTATTGGATGTATTCTTCCCACTCTCCCTTCTTGCCTCCTTTCTTTCATCTTTCCTATACTCCCTCTTTTGGTCCTCTTTAAAATGGCCTGTTTTTATTTTAATTCAAACATATTTGTTAAACTATACTTGATAAAACCAACATTGTCTAAGTCTTAAAATCTGAACAAATGATTATGGCACATGTACACATGGATAGGGAATTTTATGTTGTCATGTTCTGAAGAAAATTCCCACATTTACTTTTATTTTTTTATTTCTTACTATTTTATTCTATTTATTATTGTTTGATGTGAATTTTATTCCTATTTATTGTAAGTCAACTAGAGTCACTGACAGCAAGATGGTTGGTGTATAAATCTTATGAATCTAATAATTAAATAAACTGTCAGCAACTTACATCTCCTTGAAAGTATTATTTGATATGGTAGGGTTTTAACCTTTACCACTTTGGGCTGCTATTCAGAATCTTAAAATGATGCATCATAACATCATGCATCACTTTTTCCTTTGCTCTCTCTTTTTGCAAATTGCTGAGGCATTGCTCTCTTGGTGGCTCCCCACGATATGCCGAATAAGGTTGAGGAAAGACATGACACGGTTCTCCTCGGGGTTAGCGAGCCCCGACTAGCTCAGAGAATGCTCTTTTATTAGGCGTATGGTGTATACAAACGGAGCAACTGATAACATTTAGCCATACATTTTGCATTTCACAAGGTCTATTACTACTAATAACATACC
>JANHZU010006934.1:15190-35824 GCA_032468055.1 Acrochordus granulatus | reverse complement strand
TATGATGTGTACCTTACATCATATGTAATTTAACTCTTACATTGTGTTTGATAGATGATACCAAATATTGTTTTTAATAACAAGACACAATATGTGTAATTGTGCAATTATATTTATAGGAGGGGAACAACCTATTCCTCTTTGGAATGAACATGATGGAACAAATGATGGAGAAAAACCAAAAATTCTCCTTTATTCTTTGAATCTTCAGTTTAAGGTATTTTTATTTATTTGAATCTGGAGGTTTGTTTAAGCTTCTTCCATCTGGGCCAAAGATAATTTTTAAAAATAAATGAACTATAGGACATATTATGTGTTAATCTATAAAACTATATCTCAAATAGTTCCAACATATCTGTAATTCAATATCTGAGCCCATTTTAAATGCTTTTACCTTTTATTCTTAGGGAATCCAGGTAACAGCCACAACTCCATCAATGAGGGCTGTACGCTTTGAAACTGGACTGATAGAACTGGAGCTTTCAAATAGAATACAAGCCAAAGCCATGCCTGGTGGCACCAGTTATCTGAAGCTTTTTGGTAAATGCCAAGTGGATTTAAATTTGGCTTTAGGACAGATTGTTAAACATCAGGTTATTATTATTATATTATTATTTCCATAATCACTGTTTCACAACCAGTTGTGATATGCTGTTTCCCCTAAAGGATTAAAAAACAAAACATTAAAGGCTCAGCCCAAGGAATCCATTTGACAGGTAGGAAAGACTGTTTTTTTTTCCTTAAGCCTTCCTGTTTTCTACATAATATCGAACAATTTTCCCATTTTTTAAAGCAAGGAATTTGAGTTTTTTTTCAGGGAAGCTATATGCACTGTTTGTGAGAGCTCAAAATTTCAAAATCCAAATAAGTGTACAACAGGGTGCCTTACCCACTCCCAGTACTCTTATGAGTAAGAGCTGATAAAGCGAAAGTACTTTGTATCCTTCTCTCTTTAGTAAAAGATCTGGGACTTAAGAATGGTGCTTCAAAGCATCCCTGCTCTTCGGAATAACATTTCCTTGCAGGTTTGCCATAGAAATTTTGAGTTAATCTTAAAGACATAGCTTTTTCCCCAAGTTCTGGGATAGAGTGTATCATGCCTGTTGGTGTATAGTTTGGTGAGCCATAGCATGCTGGTCTCCTATTCAATTTCATGTTATTTTTCATTTTGGGGAGCATAGTATGGTTTTTGGGTGTACATTGGAGTGGTGTGATAAATCTAAATTATTCTTAATTCTTTAGATTTATACATTCAGTTATAATTAATATAAATAATATCAGGATTAGTGTTTGCTGTTGTATATTCTAACATTAAATATTTTTAAATATATAAAGGTTTATGAAGAAGCCGGCTCAGACTTCCATCAAGTTGCTTACTTTAAAACTAGAATTGGATTAAGAAATGCCCTTAGAGAAGAAATCAGTGGTTCGTCAGATCGAGAAGCTGTGCTTATTACTTTGAACAGACCAATAGTTTTTGCTCAACCTGTGGCTTTTGACAGAGGTATTAATGGGACTGGATCTCTTTTTATTTTACAAAAAAAGTAGTTCTCATTATCAATGTTTTTCAGCATCCACAGTTCATAAATATAGACCAGAACCTGTCTATGGTAAATGACACATCCTCAACTTTTGTCATACAGTTCTAATATTTCTGTTCTTCTGCCCAAAGGCAGAAATTCCCATTGCACATCCTCAACTTTTGTTATACAGTTCTAATATCTCTGTCATTTTGCCCAAACGCAGAAATGCGCAGCTGGTTTCTCTCCCACTTACCATCACTCCATTTTCCAGCAAAACTAAAGGTTTTCTTCAGGTTGAAATAAGAGGATTAGAAAAATATGAGTGGATACAGTTTGATAAGCCTTCAGAGGATCATAAACATTTCAAGCCATCTTTCTACCCATCTGGAACAAAAAAGCACTAGGAAACTAGATTTTGCCTCCAGAATATTGTATATTAAAGAGCCTTCATTTGAAAGTTAAGCACTTTCGGAAAGTCTTGTGCTTTAATTTCTTACAAAGAATTATATCCTTGAGGTTTGTTTCATCAATTGCTTGCTGGAGGGACTATAAGTAGGAAAGTCTGATCACCTTATATGGTTTTCCCCTTTATTGTATTTTGGATGATTTCTCAGTTACATTTCAAGATTCCAGGTCTGAAGTTCCCAATTTCCATAGGCACAAAATCTTGTTAATTATAGTGTTGTTAACTGGTTGCATGCTAGAATGTACCACTCATCAATAATGAGGTCAATGTATAATGAGGTATACATTGAAATGACTCTATTTATAGAGAGGATTCTTTTAATTTACATTAAAAGGCCAGTAGTAGGAATTTTGCTACTTTGATTTGCTATCATATTTATTTACATTGTTGTAAAACAGGATTTAGAAAGATTGATATTGTAAGTTTGTGCAGTGTTTTGGATTCAACTCTGAAAAGGTGCTTTTTTAAACAGGATATTGCATGACTGCAGTAGAAGCTTCTAAGCTTCTTAATTTCAACAGTGTCTGCCTTATAGATAGACTGTGTTTAAAAGATTCTATGGAAGAGGAACAAGTATTACCTGGCATGACTGAGATTGATTTGAAAGTGGATTTTTAAATGACGGGCTATAAGAATGACATGGCAAAAGATGTTACACTGGTCTTACAAGAGAAATCAGCTGATGTGCAGACCAAGAGAATTTTCCTATATTGGATGACAAAAGAGGCTTTTTAAAGCTTTGAAGAATTTTGTGAGAAGTGAAAAGAAAAAAAATGAAAAATCAAGTTCTAGGACATAATTTGTAGGGACTAAAGATTGAAATTGTTAGAAGTAAAAGGGAGGAATATAAGGTTGGTTTATTTGATCAAAATTTAAATTAATATGTTATTATATCTGGGAACCATTAATGAATTTTTGCTACATAAGGACTGAAATGACAAAATTTTATGGATTTGTTTATATATATGAAATTGGATATAGGAAGAAGATATTATTGCTTGTATTTTAAGAGAAGGTGATAATTTACTAAAATTGTTAATACTTGTGATGAAGGGGGAAGTCATTTATATATTTCTTTTTCTTCACTATATTATTTTTTCTTTTCTATTTTTCTCTTTAATTATTTCTTTTTTGCAACTTCTATTTTTTCTTTTATTTTTTTAGTTTGTATTCATTTTTATTATAAATTGTAGTTTTTAATAAAATTTCTACAAAAATAATTACAAAAAGATGAAGTCAAATTAACGTTCTATAGTATTTTGTTCTAAATGGTGAAAAGTATGTTTGTTTACACAGCTGTGCTATTCTGGCTGAATTACAAAGCTGCTTATGATAACTGGAATGAACAGAGAATGGCCTTGAATAAAGATGTTCATATGGCTACAAAGGAAATTGTTGATATGTTGCCAGGAATACAACAAACATCTGCTCAAGCTTTTGGAACACTCTTCCTCCAACTAACAGTTAACGACTTGGGAATTTGTCTGCCAATTACAAACACACCACAGGTAATAAAGTTAATAAGAATAAGAGCTCTTACTTGAGTTATCTTCTTTTCAGATTAAGAATTCCCAAAATTCTTGATATTTTAAATTGCAGTGGAAGAATACTTTGGAAATAAATGCTGATTTAAAAAAAATAAAAGCAAATAAATTAGCTTGTAGCTAGTAAGTTGAAATAGTACTGTAAAATTAATTTCCTGTAGGAGATCCTTTTAACTTCTTTGCTAGTTACCGAAATGAAACTCTTATTTGAAAGCCAATGGAACTATTATTTAAAATAAATCCTTTATTTAAAGTTCAACCAATTTTAAAAATCATATATAGATTTTATACTAAAACATTCATAGTTTTGAAAATATTATTAATCTTTTGAACTTTCTTGTAATATGAAGCTTTTCTATGTGACATACATTACATACATATGCGCATGTGTATGACTGCCTTAATAGATTAATCAGTTACCTTTTTATATATAACAATTTCCAAATTGTTTTTTTTTCTTAAATTGCACTATTAATTATAAGTTTGATATAAATATTTCATGAGTTCTTTAAAGTAATATAACTAAATAGTGAAATGCTTACATACATCTCTAAGTTCATTTTGGAATTAAAACTGTATTATATAGATTTATGCTATTATTCATCTACTATTTAAATCCCTAAAACCCTAGTTATTTTTAAAATGCTTCTTAAAGCATGTTTGACAAATGTTTATTTTATAAAAATGGAGTACTCTTTATACTATATGGTGAATAGGTGACATGAACAAATAATGCTATGTCAGTCAAAATACCATTAAGATAAATAAATTAAAAATAAATTAGCATTATTTCTAAATCTGTGTTCATCCATAAAGAAGGAATACTTTTGTTCCGAAGACAAGTCTTAATAAACTCTTTCAAAAATAAACAGTTATATTAATTGAAAACTATTTAGTTTTCAGAGTATCTTTGAATATGGATCCGTATGGCTGTATATAATAAAAAGAGTTTATGGGGTGGGGAAAAGAGCTTTTATCTGTGAAAAGAATACTGAATCTTGATGTTGAAATCAACAAATTCTACCCCCGTAGTTGTTTTCTATTGCAGACTAACCACACAGCTGATTTGGACACTGGCTCTGCATTAGTCTTGACTATTGAAAGCACTTTAATTACTGCCTGCTCTTCAGAATCCCTGGTCAGCAAAGGTCATTTTAAAAACTTCTGTATCCGCTTTGCTGACGGCTTTGAAACCAGCTGGGATGATTGGAAGCCAGAAGTACGAGGAGATCTAGTGATGAATGCTTGTAAGCATTTTTCTTATTATCTTGTCTACTTTTTAAAACTTAAAAGGGTTATATACTCGTCTTCAGTTTCAAGTTTAGGGAGGTATTAGAGTTGCCATGAACTTTTTAATATGTTGCATCAGAGAAAAACAGCTGACTTTATAAACGAGTACAAATTAGGAATTAATAGTAAGAATTAGAGTTTGTCCAAATACTATATTCGTCCAAATTAATGTATTAAGATTTTTATAAAGTTTGAGAAGCATAGTAAATGTAATTCAAGCTTTATTTAAATGCTTGTATACATATCATGTAAAACAAATATTTGGTATACTAGTATGTATATTCTTCATTCTTTAGGTGTAGTACCAGATGGTACCTATGAAGTGTGTTCAAGAACAACTGGGCAGGCAGCAGCAGGTAAGATTTATTCTGAATGGCAGAGTTTTGCATATGTTGTCTCAACAATATTGTTTTTCAAAGTAACTTTAATAATTTGAACAACTGTTTTTCCCCCAGTATTCACCATCCTATCTCACTTTTTGAATTAAGAGTTACTGTATATTAAACAACAACAAATTGATTATTATTGCCAGATTTCACACCAGAGTAAATGTTAGATTTAAATGTCTCTAGACATTTAACCCTTTTGACTTGGTAGAAGACCCTCAGGCCTGAAGCTTTAATGCAGACAAGAATGAAGCTTGAAATACTTATTTGTTCAATGCAATGCAAAGAAGTCAGAGTCTCTTTATACATGCTTATGCTCCAGACTATAAGCTTTTACTCATACCTTTCCAAATTAAAGATATCGATCTGGCCTCTTGGTGGCCTGGAGGCAACAAACGTAGTTTGGGATCCCCAGTATCTGCCTTGTCAGTCTTAGCCTTTACCTTTTTTATTCTTCATAGTAGTATATTTTTTTAACAAGTGGATCAGGATAGAATATCTCAGCACATTTTAGCATAATTTCTTTTGAACGTAATAGAGATACGATGTCAGCTTTAAAAATAGACTAATACATTTGTTTTAATTCCTTATTTGAAGAATGTTGTAGATGCATCTTTTTCTTTATAGTATTTATTTTCTGTGTATATCAAGAAAAGAGTTTATTCATATTTCAAACAATTCTATGTGGTTCAAATGCAATCTTTAGTATATAATCTTACAGGTTTAAAAATTGTTCCACTTTTTCTTTGCAAGTCTGGTCCACATGATAAAATTGTCTTAAAAGACTTCTTCAGTGCCCAGTCATAATTTTGCATTTTTCAGTCTTTAATTTTTGAAAAGCATAATCCTAATACATTTCCACTTTTTGATTTGAAATAGAGAGTAACAGTGCGGGAACATGGACTCTTAATGTGCTGTGGAAGATGTGTGGCATTGATGTACACATGGATCCTAACATTGGAAAAAGATTAAATGCTTTAGGAAATACTCTCACAACATTGACAGGAGAAGAAGATTTAGATGACATTGCTGATTTGAATTCTGTTAATATAGCTGACCTATCTGATGAGGATGAAATTGATACAATGTCTCCCACTGTTAGCATGGTCAGTGAACTAATTTATTTATTCATTACATGTTTATTGCCACCCATCTCAACATAGTGATTCTGGGCATCATATAATAATATATATGTGTGGAGATATATATGTGTGTGTGTGTGTGTGTGTATATAAAGCTTTAAAACAATACATTTAAATTAAAAATAAGTAATATATTATGCAACTCAGCAACAACACATAAATATGCATACTTTCAGGTGTCATTTTCTTCTATATACATATTATAACAGAATAGTGTTAATCACTTAATTCTAGTTATATGTAATAGTCCTGAAATTATATTTCTCAGCTAAAAAACAAAGGACTTGGTTTCTTGCTGTATTGTATTGTATCATTGCATTATCCAAATAAAATTCTTTACTTTTTGTTTAATAACTTCCCATATAACATTTCACAAAAGTTTTGGAAATTCTTATTAATTTCAAAATATTTACTTACTTAAGGTAAGGAATTTAAGAGAAAACAAATCTAAAGTACACTGGATTTCCAGAATTAGATTTACGGTTTTTATTGGTGAAAGATAAACATTGTGAACCCAAACTTGAAATCAGTTCAGTATGTTTATCAAAATTAGTATAAATTCAAGTTGATTTACTATGTTGAAATATGACATTAGCTATGATCACCAAAGAGGAGATAAAAAGTTAACACTGATAGCATGTCGTTAGGAAATAGATACTAGTTTATTTAGGTAATGTCTGAATCAAGTCTAATGAAGATGTTTGAAAGATAGTACAGGCAGAGAAGAGCCAGACAATAAAAAAAAGGAAGTTTCATTTCCTGAAGTATTGATCTTGCTATTTATTATTATCTAGAGATCAGATGGTGGTCCTTTATGTGGAGATATATACAAGCTCACTTTTGGGCAGCGGATTGTAAATCATCTCTTGGGTTTGAGTCCCAAAAATCATCGTTACTCTGTTCCTGTAGAATATCTGGTGGGATCAGCATCAAGTGACACGGCTTATTCTAACAGTTCACACTTAAAAGCGGGCAGGTCTTGCTCATGGGAACATGTATGTAGCATGTATAGTATCTCTTTAAACAAATGGTGAATATGTGGGTATTAGCAAATCAAGAATTAGCTAACTTCTTCTTAAACTGATTCTGCATGTTATTCTGATTGGTGATAACAAACCTGTTTATATCTTAGTCATTAAAGCTGCTTGCAGGCAATGAAATAAATGCTTTTCTTATTTTTTAAATAGGAGAATGCTGACTATCGAAAGCAGGGACCAACTAATAATCAAACTGCAGAGCAAAGAGGAAGAAAGTATGTGAAGCGTTTAGTTGATATCAGAGAGCTGAATGAGCAGGCTAAAGTAATTGATGATTTAAGGTACATATGTTGTTTCCAAACACCTTTTCACAATCTGAATAAATTATTCTTTGTCTTTAATTTACAAAGATTTAACTCAGAGATTCTTAATTTGTAGATCAACTCCATGCAACTTTAAATTTAGGAATTGCAATTTTTGTAAAGCTGATCAGACGTCAGTGAGCAAAGTAGGAGTGTTATGAAAACTTAGATTTTGACTGCACAAGATCTGGGCAAGTCTTAACAATGTGTCAACTTTGCCTGTGTAATAGGGGGAGTACTGTTAAAATCTTCTCCTGCTTCACCCATAGTGCTAACCCATAGCAGAGTAAGCCTTGTTTTGTTAAGGTAAGAAAAAAATCTAAAAATTGTGGCTAGCACTGATAAACCAAGAGAGTAAGATGAAAACTCTGTATAGAAAGTGATATATTTAGAAAGTGATATATTTGCCTCTTGCCCAATAGTAATTATTGTGAAATAATTACATTTATTCTGGAGGACTTATTTTTTTCAGAGATTGTGATGTTGCTCAGTTGAAGAACCCATGCTTTAATTAGTGCTGCCAGACAGAATTCTTTTTCAGTTTAAACCCTCTTCTAAAGCATTATAGATCATTAGGTAAAAGTGAAGGTTTCCCCTTTCAATTGTGTCTAACTCCCTGGGGTTGTTCAATACGGTTTCATTGCTGAAGAGCCAGCATTGTCCGAAGACCAGCTTCCATGGTTATATGCTGAGGTGCACAGAACACCAATTTAGGTGGTACCTATTTATCTATTTGCATTTTGCATGCTTTTAAACTACTAGGTTGGCAGGAGCTGTGGTGAATAAAGGGATTTCACACCGTTAATGTGGTGTCTGGGTCTGGAATTTGGGCTGCCAACCTTCTGGCTGACAAGCCCTGTGTCTTAACTGCTAGGCTACCACACCCCTCATTATAGGTCATTACAAATCCTTTAATCTACTTTGGCAAAACTAATTTGCCAATATATTTCATAGTTATAAAGTCATCCAAGAGTAGTTTACATAACTGTTTCCCTTTAGCCTTATGGCTACTTTGCAAGGTGAAGAGAAAATCTCTCCAAATGAGTAATCATTCTGAACAAATATTATATTGCCACCCGTAATGATTGATTATGATATTTTCTTTATTAATCTTGTCTTCAGGAAGCTGGGTGCAAGTGAAGGAACTATAAATCAAGAAATTCAACGATACCAACAGTTGGAGTCAGTAGCTGTCAATGACATTCGCCGAGATGTCCGTAAAAAACTACGCAGGTCAAGTATGAGGGTGAGCGATTTTTAAGTTTCTTTTCAGGCATTCTGTTTTCATATAAGTAAAAATAGGGAGAACATAATTATACATACCAAAAATAAGATTTAAAGATAAACTACATTTTTTGAGATGTTGATAGGCCAATCATTCAGTACAGGTATTTTTTAAAAAATTAAATTAAATTTAAATCCACTTCCATCCATCTTGAAGTAATCTCCTTCTTTATCAACTCTTCATGACATTCCATAAAAGCTTTTCAAAGGTAACAAAAAATTTCAAGGGAAGAAGAAAAAGATTAATTGTATCTATTGCTCTTTGCTTGCACAATATTTTGTTTTCAACTCTCAAATCTCTGAACAGATTACAGTATATACTGTTTTTGCATCTGCTCAGAGGTTTTATGTTAAGTTCATATAGCTCCCAACTTAAATGTGCTTAATGTTACTATATTTCTACATTACAGTCTGGGTATGTGATCCTTAATATTTCATTTGCTAAATTTTTGAATTATATAAGAATACAATCAGATAAAAATGTGAGTATAATCTGTGTATTTTAGGCAGCATCTCTAAAAGATAAATGGGGCCTAGGTTACAAACCCAGCTATAGTCGATCCAAAAGTATTTCAGCTTCAGGAAGACCACCTCTGAAGAGAATGGACAGAACAAGGTAAGATGGGATAGGCTTTTTAGACTAACAATATGTTTTGATTTATGAGACTATGCAGTAGGGAAACTTAAAAAATGGCTGTCATGAAGACTATGGCCAGTCATAAATCATAATTGATTCTGTTAGGCACCATAGGAGGTATTTTTCTTGAGTATCACTTTGCCAACTCTAGAAATACAGCTATTTGAAATTAATGCTAATATTTGAAAGATCCACATACTTTAAACTACATATTTTTTTCTTTTTTTAGAATTTGAATAGTTCCTTAAAATGTCTTCAGGTTTATATGTATTTAATTTTTCCTTTAGCGTCAAATCTTATATGCACCATAGATAAATGTGGAATATTTTGGGGGAAGAATTATATTTTGCCTTCTCCCTTCAAGAAAATTATTGAAAATTAAACTAATTACTATCTGCATAATATCATTTCTTCAGCTGCACAGCTTCTTCCTAAGAAGAAACAGGGAATTATGATATTTAAAAATATTCCTAAAGTTGTGTTATTTAAAAACTTCCTAAAGTTGTGTTTTGGATTCAACTGTAACAATATTTGATGGTTTAGTTCTATCAAGCAGAAAATGCATCTGCTTTTTTCAAATGAGATCTGTATAGTTTGTAACTCAAATTGTATTGCAATAGATCCTGTTGTTGTTTAATTTGTACATATTTCTAATTTTTCATATTCAGTGGCTTAAGATGAAATATAGTTTGCATGTAATTAAAACATAAATGTATTCAAATTTGCCAAGATCTGTTGAGTGCTTCTTATTTCAAGCTGTCATTTTTAAATCAAGAAACTGTTCCAAAGTAATATTTTAAATTAAAATGTGAAGCAAATTAGTAATTTGAAATATGTTTTAAATGTGAAATAAATTAGTAATAATGACAACATATGAGTATTTTTAAATATCATAATTCCCTGTTTTATAATTATATTAGTACAAGACTTGGGGAAAGTGAAGAACTTCCAGAAATTCGTGTTGATGGGGCATCTCCTGGGCCTAGAGTAACTTTCAATATTCAGGATACGGTAAGGCAGTCCCTAAGTAGTTCATTCTATCTTTTGGATAAATTCGTATTATGAATTAAAAGGTAGATGAATGGAAACTAAAGGAGTATCAATTAAATGTGTCAGCTTTTCAAAAAATAAAATTTTAATATTGTACATTTTAAAGTACCTTCAGTCTAAGTACTGATATATTTAAATATACATATTTTAAATATTTATTTGTATCCTGCCTTTATTATTTTTATAAATAACTCAAGGTGGCAAACATACATAATACTCCTTCCTCCTATTTTTCCACACAACAGTAACCCTGTGAGGTGACTTAGAATAAGAGAGTGACTGCTCAAAGTCACCTGGCTAGCTTTCCTGCCTAAGGCTGGACGAGAACTCATGATCTCCTGGTTTCTAGCCTGATGCCTTTACTACTAGTCCAAACTGGCATATGTATTTATATTGTTACATATGTTTGCATTTTATCCATATGATTCATTCAGTCTTGTACAGTAGTTTCCTTTTATTTGTGCTAGGGTCATATATTTACACACACACACAAACATATACAGTACATCAAAATTATAGAATTGGAAGAAGCCTCTTGGTCATCTACTCTAAACCTTTGGTTGGTGAACAATCTGCTAAAGCACTTCTGATAAATGGCTATCCATCTATTTGAAGATCTCTACTGAAAACCAACATATTACTTAATGGAGCAGCCTATTCCACAAGTTGACCATTTTTACTATCAAGAAATTTATTTCCATATCTAATTTGAATCTCCTTTCCTGTAGTTCCATTAATTCTGATCCCTCCCTAATAGTAACAAGAACAAACCCACTCCTCTGTATGACAGCTTTTAGCTATATGAAGACTGCTGTCCTGTCTTCTGTTAGTCTTCTGCTCTGCATCTAAACATATTATCATAGGACTTGGTTTTCCATTCCCTCCCCATATTGTAGCCCTTGCTCTAAATTCATTTGAGTTCGTCAGTCCTTTTTAGAGGTCAGTGTCATCTAAAAGAAACTTTGGATCCTTTCATATTTACTACTCTTAGTCAGGATCCATCCATCCTGCACTTATGCCTTTCTATTCTTCTCCCCAGATTTTAGACTTTATATTTTGCCTTCTTAAAAGTCATTCTCTTTCCTATGGCCCACTGTTTAAACTGTGTAGATCTTTTTGAATATTCTATACACATTTTAAATATTAGCTGCTGCAAATTTGATACTCCCAGATTAAGGAATTAATATGAATATTCAGCTCAATAAAAATATTGAAACAACAGAGCCCAGGATTATATACTGTATTGTTTTAATAATTTCTCTTTTTTACTTTTTAATTAAGTTGAATGGAACAATTTTGGGGATTGCACAACAATCCAGCTATCCAGGGGAAGGGTATTTTCAGGTATTTGTAAAATCAACAAGTATACTGATTAACTGCATGAGAAATCTGCTTCATTGATCACATCTGTCAGCTAAGCAGATCACATTATAATACAGAAAATCGCAACTGGCAATACAGTGGAACCTCACAAGATGAGATTTTTGCAAGACGAACAAAAATTTTTAATAAAATTTATTCTGCTTGATGAGCGGCAACTCACAAGATGAGCAAGCTCCACACGATAACTTATGCGTTATCAGTCAGCGCGCTCTGTATTTCCCATTCAAGCAGCAACCGCGCGAGAGTTCTGTCGACGCTGCCACGTGCAGTTTACTCCATTACTGTCCGTGTGCTGCCTTAAGCGGCAGCAGCAGCGGATCCCCCGAGCCAGCAGGGAGCGCTGGACAGCAGCCACCCGAGTAGCAGCTGAGGCCTAGCAGCAGCCGTGGCCAGAATCTTCCTTGAAGCAGATCTGTAAATGCTGGTTAGTTTGCTCTATGTCTGCTTTATATCATGTGTTAATCATAGTTACTTATTTCAGATGTTAGGGACAATCATTTCTACATCAAATTCCGTTGAAAATGATTTTTTTGTGAATATTTTTGGGAGCGTGGAATGGATCATCCGACTTTCCATTTCTTATGGGAAACCTCTTTTCAGTTTAAGAGCATTTCGCACTAAGAGCGTTCTTCCAGAACGGATTAGTCTCGTCTTGCGAGGTTCCACTGTATTATAATAATTCAGTATTGTTACTTTGGGGATGAGAGCATTCATCGGTGTATCAAGCATAAGCTATTTTTAACAGTTCTTGAATGATAAAACATTTACATCAAAAACATCTGTCCTCTAGAATAGAAGTTCATTGGAAACTTTGCAAAAATAATGAAAAACGCAAGACAGTTTAGTTGATACAACCACTGATAGTTCAATAATAGGTAATTCTCTCTTTATGCTTTATAATTGAATTGTCCAAGAATACAAATTCAAAGAAAAGGGTATGACTGAAAGTAATTCCTTTCAATTATTAAATTAATTTTAAAATAATTCGATTGAATCCAGGTGTAGTGGGTTGACATCAGATTAAGGCAATGTTAATTAAGTTATATATGACTTATATTGCCTTTCCTGTTATTGTTGGAACTCTACTCCAGTTCTTTATCAAATACTCTTCCTGTATATTTTTATAAAGAGAGGAAATCAGGACATGTGATTATTTACTTTGAATAGTTTTTTTTTAATCTAAAAATACCTTATTTACCTGAAATAATAGGGGCACAGTGGCTGAGCACTGTGTCAACTGGAAGGTCGGGAGCCCGAGTTCGAGACCCAGGCACTACGTAACTGGGTGAGCTCCCGTCTTTCGCCCCCACTCCTACCAACCTAGCAGTTCAAAAGCATGTAAAAATGCAAGTAGATAAATAGATACTACCTAAATTGGTGGGAAAGGTAACAGCATTCTGTGCACCTTGGTATATAGTCATGCTGGCCACATGACCATGAAGCTGATCTTTGGACAGAGCTGGCTCTTTAGCTGTGAATGGGAGATGAGCATCGCCCCCTAGAATCAGCCACAATTGGCAAGGAAACCTTCACTTTATCTGAAAGAAGGAGTTCTTCCTCTCAAATAATTCCCTGTATTTTGAGAGAAAGATCATTTTACATATGTTAAGAATAGAAGATGCACGAATGGGTGAAAATTGATGTGAGTAATGAAATATACCTTGAAGATTAATATTTCCTGGAAAGGTCCTACTTTAACATTTAAAAAATGTTAATTTAACATTTAAAAAATGTTAATTTAACATTTAAAAAATGTTAAAGTAATTTAACATTTTCATAAGGGTACAGTTCAGTTATCTCTTCCACCACCTTTACACAATATTATCCTCTCATTTACCTCTCCTTCCCTCCCTTCCAGAGTTAGCTCTTTCCATAAACTTTCCTTTACTAATTTTTTTCTTCATTATTGCTGTTTCTTCTGAAAGGAGGGGAGGATAATATTTTTTGTATGTAGTATGTTTTTATGAGTGAATGTATGGATAAAACTATGATTGTTATAGGTCTTAGGTGATAGACCATTTTAATTAGTAGCTTCAATACATTTTCTTGTTTGTGTTGGCTCTGTCCAATTTGTGGTTTGTAGCTTCTAACAGAGGGCTGTACTTAGGTGTGTGCAGTAGATAAATATGTCATGTTTACATATGTATTGGAAAGGGGTACTCCAGTTTTGACTTCAGCTGCAGCAGACATAGATCTTTACACACACATACAGAGGACTGTACAAAAGTCTTAGGCCACCATTAGATTTGTTGTTTTAGCAATGATATAATAATCATATATAAATACGTCTCAGCCTTTTTATTAGAATACAATCAGAAAATACAGGGAATTTCTATTCAGCATTCAAAAAACAGGAAAAAGCAGAAAAACACCTTCTATAGGCTAAAGTGGCAAATATTTAGTACCGACGATGTAATACTGACTTTTGCCTGAAAAAGCCATTTTGTTCTGAAAATTGTGTTTAAATTTTGTGTACATATTTTCCATATTTTATGTGTGAATCTTAATACAGAGACTGAAAAATAATTATGGATAGTCATAAAAACTTTGCTAAAACAAAGTGGGTGGTGGCCTAAAACTTTTTCACAGTAGTGTAGTGTACATACACACACATTGTATAGAGGCAACATCTTTTGGGTAATAATGCTAGGGATAGACAGATTTCACCAGCATGGCCTAGATATATTAACATGGAGATAAATATTTTGCAGAATAAGAGCATATTATGAATTAATTCTTATTATCAATGGTGAACAGATTTCTCTATGTAAAAAAGGGTGACATATAGGGATGGGTATCCTGTAATTTATTTTTGGACTCCTGTGGCCTTACAAAATCTGTGGAGCAGGTCTCTGTACCACTTTCAATCCCATAATACTTCTCCTTCCATATTTGCCTGCCTCTTCTTAAACAAGGTATCAAGAAGGGGCAGGCAAATTACCAATTTCTGCCATTACCAAGCTGCCATTACCAATTTGTTGAAAGGACTTGTTTCTGGAAAGATCTAATGACTTCTTCATTGTGAAGATTATCTGACAATTGAGTTAGAGTGAGAGTCTTCTCTAGTCACAAGGTGATAGTATTGCATAAACAGTGCTTCCTAAAAATTGGCAATGACTGAAACACTTGGTAAATTATAAAGCAGGCTTTAATAGTCTTTCTCCACCAGTGTCTGGACTGATAGTGCCAAGTGCAGGAAATGAGCTTTGCAATACAAGGGAGGCTTGTATTTTATCATAGTGTTTTAATATGCATATATATGAATGTATACACAAATAAGGGCTGCTGATTAGTCACTCTTAATCATGAATCAAGAAGCTCTCTGTCTCCTGGCTTTCATGGACAAGCAACACAGCCTCCAAAGTTTCCTATCAGGATAAGCATAAAGATATATTTTTTCTAGTTTCAGTTAAAATTGGTCAACATTAATAATTTCATTAAAAAGAACAGTTTAATGTTTATAGCAATAGATTTTATTTTTGCCTGGAATATGATTCAGTGCTCACCGAATCATAAGAGTTCCCATGCCTCACAGATATTCCAATGAATAAAATATTAATGGGCTAAACTTTGTGGTACGTAAAGATCAGTCAAGTCAGAAAGCCAAAAGTCAAAAATATGACAACAAGCACAATCAGCAACTCAGAGCTGCTGATTACCATTATGAGCACCAATTAGAAAAGCCAAGGAGCAGCTGTGCCTTTTTCAAAGATATTCAACTTCATTCTGTTCCCTTTTTTATCTTTATTTTTTTCCATAGTTTCTTACCATTATATAGTTAATAAGCATTTTGTACCACTTCTTTTGGGCTACATTTCTAAAAATCTTTTTAAAATACTTGTATCTCTGCAAACCTTAAGATTTCTCCATGCCTACTGATATGTGATTTACTTGAAACATGAAGATTTATATTTTAGCTTATCCAGAATCAAAATAATATTCCAGAAATTCCCCTTTAAATTTTCCCCTTTAAAATTTAAAACAGTAAATTCCCTTTACTGTCTTAAAAAATTGGTTTTTAAAATTAATAATATGTACTACTTTAAAAGGAGTATCTATTAAGATACTAAGGTGCATTCTGTGCCAGCATTTTGCATGAGCTTCCATTTTCTAATAATTTCTGCTATTTTCATTCACAGGGCCCATAAGGTTCTTGCATTTTTTTGCTTTAGGATGTTTATTTCACTGATTATAGTAAGATGTATTGCAATCTTAAGCTGCTGCTATATCTATATATTCTCTTCTTTTTTCTGAGTTATTGTACTTCTTCAAGGCTACTCACTCATCTATTTTTAAAACATATTTCATGGCTTACATCAGTTCATTGGCCTATTCAAAATTAGTCATTTACTCCTTTGCCTTTAAGAATCTGATTTTTCCTCCTCATTTTCTGAGATAGTTGGTAGCTATAACTTTAATGTCTTTTTGTCTCTTTGTAATCAGTTTCCAGAGGAAACAGAATTGGATCTTTTATCAGTAACTATTGATGGTCCATCCCATTATTCATCCACTAGTGAAGGATCATGCTCAGTATTCAGTTCACCCCAAACTCCAGCTGTCTTCTCACCAAGCATTCCCTTCCAGCCTGAAGAAGGAAGACGAGATGACAGTTTGTCTTCAACAAGTGAGGAGTCAGAAAAAGAAGAAGATCACGACAGAGAGAGGCCATACTTTTATCGGAAAACACAGTGAGCACTTTTGTAAAAATAGAATGTTCATTTCAGGATAACCATTAATAATATGTTCATTTGAATGAATATTAAAAAACTCCAGTTTTCTCTATACATTATTTGGTCTGAGGTTTGATGTTATGCTGGTATTATGAGGAATTTAATTTTAAAAATGGCAGTTAGGATATTCAGTTTGCTCTGATAATTTGGCTAGCAGGGCTAACAAAAACATTTAATGCATCTGTATATGGAGAAGTAACTTGTACTCTTGGTAAGGACTATCCTGTAGCTCTATATGTGACACAGCTTTGAGTGTTTAGGATTTCAAATTCAAACTCTGCCAGTTTAAAGTAACTTGAGAAAATTTGCTTTTGAATATGATGGCAAGTAGCTAGTAGACTACTGATCTAATTTGATTCAAAGGTAATCAAATTATTCATAAATTTTATATAAAATTTGCTGTACGTCTTAATAATGTAATATGAGGATGACTGTTGTGTGAATTCAATATCTTCATTTGTACTTTTTACTGTGGTTTTCAACTGTAGAATTGGCATTTGTTGGGAATTTGCTTGTTACTTTGAATGGGATGATAGTCTACAGCAATCCTCAAAACATATACTACTATAGTATCATTTAATAAGAGCTTTGTCATGCTCCATAAAAGTATTAGTATCTGTAGGTTTAAACTATAAATAGCATGATTAGATCTCCCAATATATTTTAGTTTCTTTTAAAGCAATAATTTGAATGTTTTTAATTTTCTTCTGATATCTATGAAATGGAAAAAAATCACCATAGATTAATATGATATCTTTGTATATTTTGCTCAAAAACTAAATGTATCCTTATTGTAACATAGTAACATACCTATATACTATAGTAACATAGTAACATAGTAACATACCTGTCCAAATCACATAAGCTCCAAAGCTATTTTCCTTGAAAATAAAATACAGGTTATTTCAGAAAGTTTGACTACTGATCTCATCTGTAGTGTGAGAAATACTAAACAAATATATTGTAAGAAATTGCAAGCAGTAAGGTAAGTTTGTCACACCTACCTTTTAAAATATTTTGTAGGACTCCTTCTCGTAAGAAATCTACAGGTTTTGCTGCTGTTCACCAACTGTTTACTGAACGTTGGCCAACATCTCCAGGCAACAGAAGTGTAACTGGAACAACTACTGAGAGGAATATCGACTTTGAACTTGATGTGAGAGTTGAAATTGACTGTGGGAAGTGTGTGCTTCATCCAACAACACTCCAGCAAGAACATGATGATATAAGCTTCAGGAGGTAAAAATTCCCCAAAAAACTGAGCTTGTTTACAAAACTATATTTAGAGCAACAGCAACCTACTTGTATGAAATCTCAAGTAATTCAATTCCCATACTCCATAAATTTGACAACATGAATAACATGCTTTTCTTTGTGCCAAGAACTTTGACATAGAAATTGTGTGATCAAATCTGTTCATCTTATTTAAACTTCGGGTAAAATGTTCACAACCATGTATAAAATAAGAACCACAGAACCCCTGTTTTTCAATAAATCTTTTCCCTAGAATAGTTTTATATATTCCATCGAATATTCTTAGAATGTATTTTTGTATAGTTGGCCTATTTCAGAGTTTCCAAAAATGTATTAAGCTGGGGACTGAATGTTTCTGAGGGAACATCAAATTGTTTGATTTTATAAAACAATTAATAGGGATTAAATTGCTCCTCAGATACCTTGGACTCATTCCATAAAGGACTTTAAAGGTAATAACCAAAATCTTGAATTGGACCCAGAAGCAAACTGGCAACCAATGCAGCTTGCGCAATAAGGTGTTACATGTGCCACCTTAGTGGCTTCTGCACCACTGCATTCTTTACTAATGAACTTGACTATACTAACAATGCCTATTTGGAGCTTTAGAAATAATAATGTTACATTTATGCTCATTTTAAGTAAATAATGACTGTATATATTGATATTTATCTTTTAGGACCTATGATCGCAGTTCCCGAAGTTTAGATCAAGAATCTCCTTCTAAAAAAAGGAAATTTCAAACTAACTATGCATCAACTACCCACTTACTGGCTGGAAAGAAAGTACCAGCATCTCTTCAAACAAAATCTAGTGATGTGGAAACAACAGTATTTTATATTCCTGGTGTAGATGTAAAGGTAAAAAGTAGAAAGTTTGACATTCCTTCATACAATGTAATAAATTAGAACTGCAGTCTGTCATGTAGAATAGTTTCTGCATTAAAAGCATGTAAATATGCTACAAAATACAGCTGTTATTTCAGATAATTTAGAGTGCCTCTGTTCCACACAGAAGGTATGATACATTGTGTGCCATGTCCACTTTATTATTTATCTTGTTTCTTAGTCCTAAATGTACATTACACTTTTTTTTGTTATAGAAGTTTTTTTTCAATGAATTATTTCCAAAAATAATTTCAGGCATCATCCAACAACAGTTATAAATAAAATAGATTAATTAAACTTGGTCAGATAACTACAAACAATTTATAACTTATTTAATATGGTAGTTCTAGCATAAGAAAGAATAAAGGACAGTCAGTTATTATATAACTCTACATCATATACTGATAGGCTGTGTCTAACTTTCCAGAACATTTTTTATCTGAGTTAAGCATTGGTTCATCAAACTTCCTCCAGCTCATGTATTTTCCATTACTTTGATAACTTCAAACAAAGTGTTATTTGTAATTTATGCTTTGCTTTACCCTCCCCTCCATAGCACAGTTTTGGCTATGTAGAAACATAGAAGGTTTTGTCTTCTTTTAGCTACATTACAACTCTAAGATGTTAAAGACTGAGTCACCAAATGCATCTCGAGGCTCATCTCTACAAAGAACCGTTTCCAAAGAATCCAAGTTGTATGGTATGAAAGATATACCGGTTACCCACAGCAAGGCTAAAACCTTACTTCCTCCTCAACCCCCACCTATTCCATCAGGTAAAAATTTTTCTTTTCATTGTCTTTTAATTTTAGTTATCTTTTTGCCATAGTATAAAATTAAATGTTTAGGTCAGTATTTGTAGCTTAATAAACCAAATAAAAAAATTTGTTTGATATTGTCATACATTTAGGAGATACTTTTTCTGGATAAAAATTATCTAGTACTTTTGATTATTTTTAGTAGATTTTCTTTGTTTAAATTTTATTTTACCAACTACTATAAATATTTATATAAGATTTGGACAATTTTCACAATTCCTAAATGTGTTTGAATTGCACTATATGTGGAAGACAAAAGATTGAATATCTTGTAGAATGTGAAATAATAGATGTAGAATGTGAAATAAAAATCCTTAATTTCATAATTGTGCCTTTAAGCACAATTTTTATAAGGGAAATGTTAATTCAGTAGTACAGCCAGATTTTGGGATCACGCTCTGGCAGTTATAAAAGAACTTTATAATAATCTTCAACCATCATCATGGGTAAGGAATTATCAACCTGAAATCCAAAATACTTGGAAGGCATGAGTCTATGTAAAACTCTTTTCTATTGCATCACTAATTGTAGAATGTCTCCTTAGTGAAACTGAATAGATTCCATCCTTGAAGCTTTTAGAAAAATTGTTAAAACAACTTTATACGTGTAAATTGTGGGTTTGCAATGCAAATCTTTTCCATTGCCATTCTTATTTCATCCCCCCTTGAAACTCTGAAAAATGATGGTGGATATCCCTTAAAATCCATTAAATTGTGAATAATTTCCACTTCATCAGCTTCTGGTATAGTGTAATGGTGCGAAAATTAATGGGAAATCTCTAGGAGGCAACTACAGTGGTGCCTCACAAGATGAGATTAATCTGTTCCAGAAGAAAGCTCTTCGCGCGAAATGCTCGTAAAGAGAAACACAGTTTCCCATAGGAAACAATGGAAAGTCAGATA
>JANHZU010006933.1:30900-43700 GCA_032468055.1 Acrochordus granulatus | reverse complement strand
GGACCGAATCCGAGCGACTTTATCTGACAGGTGCTCCGCAAATTCTTCCGCACGGCCCTGAAGAAGGACCGTCGGCTGCCCCCTACCTAGAAGGGAGCGGGTGACCCTGAACAGAGCCAACGCGCGGCACTCTGCAGATGCAATCAGGGCATCTTCTTTCGTTAAAAGAAGAAAAGTTTTGTCAAAACCATCGATGGGTATTTTTCTCTCTCTGGAGTGGATCCCACAGGGCTATTTTTACTGTTAGTGCAGAGATACCCCATAAGAGCAGGGGACATAAAGGGGGGGGCTGCTCTTCTGCCACACACGCAGGAGGAGGTGACCTCCCTGAGCTGCCACCCAAAGGGGGCAGGCGGACCCTCCCACCTCTTTCGAGCAGGCAAGAGGGCCTAAAGGAAAGATGCAGGACGACCCCCTTCCTCCGAAAAACTCAGCCGCCTTGGGTTCTGGGGATCTTTGGCCAACTTGGAGTCCTGATGGCAGGAAATTGGTCAGTGAAAGGAAGATCCACCCTGAGGAGGCTGGACGAATGTCCTGCCTGTACCCACCCTGAAGGTCCCTCGGGCCACGGCAATTCCGCCTGGCTGGCTTTAAGGCTGCCTTCCCTCCCGCTCTGCCAGGCTGAGGGTGCCCTGTGCCAATCAGATCAGCTTGGGGACAGGAACGAAAATGTGAGCCCATCGCATCATGCACATGCCCAGGCAGCTGCGGAGGGCAGGCTTCCTGGAACACAGGGCAGAGAGGGGGAGCCCTATGGACCAAGCGATCCTGAGCTCCTGGCATGGAAGGTCTTTGGGAGCCGTGTAGTCCGACCCCTGCCCTTGCATGGCTGACTGGAGCCTGTTGCAAAGATGCTGCCTGGCTTCTGTGAACAGGAAGCAACCAAATGCATTTCTTCCAGGGCTCCCTGACTTAATTTTTCTAAATAGATATTGCCATTGTCTTGCTTCTACCTGCTGAGTAAAGTTGTCAGAGTCAAAGGTACAAGATGAGGAATGAAGAATGGAAAAATCTGTCACCATATTTTATGTTTGTTAAATGGATAAACTCAGGAAAACCTTTGTTTTCAAAAATGGAAAGAATTTCCATAAAATCAGCTGCAAACTGAAGAGCCGGCTTCGTTATATTGGTTGCACTACACAGGTTGCTTCTCTTTGAAGTTGTTCCATCTTCCTTCCTTTGAAATAAAGCCATGTTGATGTTTCTGGTTAATATTGGGCTGTGCAGTGGGTTAAACCTACAAGGAAGGCCTGTCAGGCTAGCTGCCAAGGGGACCCTAACCCTGGCTGTACAAATTGTCAGGGCTGCCACATGAAGTGGTGATTCTTTTTCTCTGGAAGTCTGCAAAACAGAGGCTGGATGGAGGTGCTCAGGAGGGGCTTGGACTCAATGACCTCCAGGACCCCTTTAACCTCTGTGATTCTACGAGTCGGTGGTTCTAACGTTGGCTTCTCTCTCTTTCTTTCAGCTGAGCCTGCAGATCTATTGAAAGTATTAGATTTCCATAATTTACCCGATGGCATATCTAAAACGACGGGCTTCTGCACAAGCAGGCGGTCCTCCAAGGGAGCAGACGTGGCCTATCGTGTAACCAAAGATGCCCAACTGAGTGCGCCCACCAAGCAGCTTTTCCCTGGTAAGAGAACGTCTCATGGAAGAGAATATTTGTAACTCAGGGTGAACGGCGGTGGGGTCCTTGGTGCTCTCTAAGCTGGGTTGTTTGCTTGCAGACGTTTCATTTACCCATCTAGGAGACATCTTCAGTGCTAGCAACAGAACACCTTTTTTCTTTTCTTTAAGTCTGTTTCCCGGACAGGACAGGCACCTCTGTCCTTCTTAGGAAGCCTGCATCCTGCTGAGGGCAAGCCTGGGGTGCTTGCAGAGCCTGTGCTTCTGTTCCTTCCTCTCCTGCTTTGCCCAGGTGGACTCAGGTGCTGCTTGGCAGCAGCGCGGACGTCCTCCAATCTGGGACTTGTGGCGGGCGAGGCAGGTGCTCATTTTCTGAGCAAAGCCGCAGCAGAGCTATTTTCAGTGAGGGCAGTGGCTCCTTAGGAAGACCCACTTGGCAAAAGCCTGAGGAATGTGGAGGGAGGCAGGTTGCTTTGATCAGCCAGCCAAAATGCCAAGCATTTTCTCAGCATAATCTGAGGCCTGGTCTGGCCAAGGAAGGGGCCTGGTAGTTGTGGCTGGGCACAAAGGGGACTGATGTGCAAGCTGACCCCGAGGAAGGACAGGGCTTAGCTGCACTTTCCCACTCCTTTTGTTTAATCATGCACCTCCTCCAAGTAACTAGATGTTAGTTCAGCTCTAAACAAGCAAATGAGTGGATGGCAAGAGAAAGAAAACAGAGGTAATTGCAGAGCACTTTTTAAAAGGAAATGCTGTTTGGGATTTGAAAATAAAAGGGTCTTGAGAGGGAAGATGCAGTGACACGTTGCCGCTTCACAAAAGAACTCTCCAGCCCAAGGCAACCTATAGTTGGGAATAATTAGAAGGTTCCTTTTCCTCAGCTGGTAGTTTGAGGATCTTGATATGACACTTCTCTTGTTGCTGCCAAGTGTGTGAAGCATCCACTTGTCTGACCTGGAATGCTACGACCCATGGGCTTCATGGAGGGAGATTCCTGAGAGAGCCTTAAAAAAGAGATCGTAATTCCTAAGTCTGCATGAAGTTGTGCTGTATTTATATGTGTCTCTGGGAGCACACAGAAGCATTTCCCAGTTTGGGATATTATTAATCATATTAATACAGCTTAATCCATAATTTACATTTGGGACCTCAGTTGCTAAGCTGTGTGGTTATTAATTGAGTCCAATTTTATCATCTTTTTGACATGATTGTTTACCAAATCTGGCTTGCCCCATTGACTTTGCTTGTTGGAAGCCTCCTGGGAAAGTCACAAATGGCCATCACATGATCCCAGGATACTGCAATACATGCCGATTGCTAACCACCCAAATTTTGGTCATGTCATTTGCAAAGATGCTGCAATAGTCGTAAAAATCACTTTTTTCAGCACCATCATAACTTTGTATGGTCATTAAACAAATGGTTGTAAATCGAGGAAAACCTGTACCTAAAGTCTCAAAAGGGGGTGCAGTGGTCTGGCAGTTAAGATGCTGGGCTTGTCCATCAGAAGGTCAGCAGTTCAGCAGTTTGAGATCTAGGCCTCGTGTAACAGGGTTAGCTCCTGTTGCTTGCCCCAGCTCCTGCCAACCTAGCAATTCAAAAGCATGTAAAAAAATGCAAGTCGATAAATAGGTACTGCCTATCTGGTGGGAAGGATAACAGCATTCCATGGAATGTCTACCACGGAAGTGTCTTTGGAAAATGCTGGCTCTTTGGCTATGAAATGGAGGTAAGCACCACCCCCTAGAGTCGGTCACGACTGGAAGGGGAAACCTTTACCTTTTTAAAGTCTCAAAGCAGACCTAAATGTTCATCTAACTCATCTGACCTAACTCCATCATTATGGCTGCAGGACAAATCTTAGCGATTCGCTTTCAGAAAGAAGTTGATCTTTGCTCTGCTCTCTTCTCTGCTTCCAGCATCTCCATTCCCTGAAGATTTCTCAATCCTAACTACGGTAAAAGCCAAGAAGGGAGGTCAGTCTTTCTTGATCTCCATTTACAATGAGCAAGGCATCCAGCAGGTTGGCGTGGAGTTGGGACGATCCCCAGTTTTTCTGTACGAGGATCACATGGAAAAGCCGGGCCCAGAGAACTACCCTCTCTTCCGGGGCATCAACCTCTCGGATGGCAAGTGAGTGAATCAGAGGGAAGATGGAACTCGGCACCCAGGGGAAGGAATTCCAGGGTTTTCTTTCCTTTTGGAAGATGACCCATTCAGGAATAATGTTCTGAAGCTCCAGAAACCTGCCTCTGAAAGAGGCTACTAGAGAGGCCTCCAGTAGGGAATGAGGAGAGCAGATCTTGAAATACTTAATCATAGACATGAGTTTACAAGAATGCTAAAACCTGAAGCCAGGTTAACACCACATGGTAGGCCCAAAAAACAAGCAATATTGTGGCTTATATGATAGCCTACTTTGCCCAATGTGGTAAGTCGAAAGTTGAGAACCCATTACACGTTGAACCCAAGGTAAAGTTGGAGTCTGCAAAATCAAATTAAAACTTTCCTCACCAGACAGCTGTGGCTCTTTGTGTGGGTGAAGCCCTCATGTCAAGAACTGAACTTCCTACTTCTCTGGGTCCTGAGTCCATTGGCTGCATCCAGCTGCATCCATTAGGGAAAGCTTCCTTGTGGGAAGGGCATCTGGCAGTGGATCCAAGGAGTGAAAGTGGTTTGGGGGGGTGCAGGTAGAGGCTGCACCGCCCTCTGTGTGGTGTGATTGAGTTTGGATTCTGCACTGGCCTCTTGCAGCCCTAGGAGGCTCTGAACTGGCATCCAGGAGATGGTGGATCTGCATGGAAAAAGGCTGCATATCCGACTCCCCCTTTCCAAGTCATTTCAAAGACACGAGCCAAGAGGAAGCCGGATTCTGGATCTGACCAGGGCACATTTTCTTTAAGTCAAATCACTTTGATGTTGCCAATTGTGGGGAAAGGCTAAGAGAGCTTTGGGGCTGTCATCATTTGGAGAACCCTGGAAAGATCTCCTTTGGCTGCTCACAAACATTTAGATCCATATACAATTGTGTAGTTTAGAATATATTGCTAAAATAATCAAAGCAGAGATGCCCAGCCACAAGTTCTTCACCTAGTTGACATGATTTGACTTTATACTTTTCCTTTCTCATTTTTTAAAATCTTACTGTTTATTATGTAGCTATTTTTTCATTTTGTATTTTCACTGGGAAATACTCTCTATCTCAGCTTCTGATTCCATGAAGTACTTAAGGCCTCTAATTCATGAGACTAAGAAAAATAAGAGCAAAGACAGATAACAGATATAAAAATGCAAGAGGAATATTATAATGAGGCACAATTATATTGGATGGCTATAATTCAGTTATAGTAGTAAAAAAGAAAGAAGCAGCAGCCATGGACTTATATGATAATAAGTCATCCAGCAAATACATTCAATAGATTTAAAGATATGTTGACTGATAGCATGTCCTTTTCCAAGGGAAAACAGATATTTGTCTTGCGCCATCTACTATATCTAATTCTCAGAGCATTTCATACTCCCCTGCTGATGCCTGGAGATCCATACTGCTAAAGCATTTCTAGCTTTAAAAGAGAATCCAAATCAGGGCTGTCCTCAGAAACATTCAGGGCTCAGCGGGTGGCATGAAGATTCCCGTCTCTCTCCGAGGCTGCTCTGAGCAGGGAGCAGAAGCATCGAGCATGTGAACGAGCTCCATCCAAGGGACTCCAAGAAGGCGGGCGGTCAGTGGGAACGGATGATGGAGCTGCTGCACTGAAGCCCTGAGACCTGTCAGGGTGTAAATTGTGAACCATCCTTCCCACTTGCTGACTTATTCTCATGTAAGTCGCTCCCTCTCTGTTGTGGCCGCCATTTCTTGGACCACTACAAAGATATGGCTGCTGTACCTATGCTCACTCTCCTGCCTCTGACAAAAAGGGTGCTCAACTTTTCAAAAATACGATGAACTTGGATTTTACTTTCATGAGTAAATGTGAAGTGATAGTAAGCTCCTCTTAAGTTCCTTTCCAGTGTGCTGAGTCCCAAACCTGGAGATACTCTTTTGCTTTGGGATTTGGCAGATTGTTTTATGTGACAACACCTTTTCATTCTCAGTAAAAATATATGGGTGGAACAGCATAAGATGGGAGGCCACATTAGATTTAGAATGAATTTTAATTTCTTCAGTCAGTCTTATCCAGTCTGCCTTCCAGATGTTTTGGATCTGCAGTATTCAGAATTTGGAACTGCAATATTCAGAATTCCCATGGTTGGTTCCCATCTGACGTTGCCTAATTAGGGAAAATTCCTGTAAATCAGGGGTGGGTTACATGTAAACCACCATTTGTGACCTCATGCAATTTGGCATGATGTGTTTATTACTTTGACCCTTAAACCCTCTAATAACACAATAAGCAGAAATTCTTGGAGGTGATAAGCAATTTATTATAAGCTGAAAATGGGATGCTCACACCTGAAAATTTCTACTTATTTTGCACTGCTTCACTGAGGAAATTCCTGGAGGAAAGTGCAAGGCTAGGCTGAAATTAATCATGTGTTGTGTGAATTAGGTCACCATATCAATGTTTATATGCTTCAGTATTGCATGTTATGAACATAGCCAATGTGGCTGGTTAAATTTGGTTTAGGGTTTAATACTTTATGAGAACTGAGATAATGCCTGTGGTTTTTCCGTTTTGAAATTTGGAGCTCCTGTTAATCTTCTGCTGGGCCTGTCCTTCCCCAGATGGCATCGAGTCGCGCTCAGTGTTCATAAGAAGAATGTCACTCTGATTTTGGACTGTAAAAAAAGGGTCACCAAGTTCCTGGACCGGAGCGATCACCCCATCATTGACGTTAATGGCATCATTGTCTTTGGAACAAGGATCTTGGATGAGGAAGTGTTTGAGGTAAGAGTGCAAGAGATGAAACTGCTAGAAGGTCAGAGAATGCAGTTTCTTGGGAGAAGAAGAACAAGTTCAGGATGAGAGAGATTGAGGAAGAGAGAAGGGTAGTTTTCAAGCCACGTTTTAAAAAGGAGGCCCTTGGAAATAGACCTTTGTAAGAACAGTTTCAATTGCAGAATCTCAAAAATTTATCCTTAGTTCATCATGGAACTCTTTTGAGGAACACTAATGTGGGAGAAGGAAAGAGAAGCCAGAAATCAGTAAGCCATCTTCAAGGGCTCTCTGTGACTGACTTGGAAGTGGCCTGGAAGAAGATCATCCTTTGCTGCTCACAAGTGATCTTGAAGCTCTCATCATTTTTATTTCTGCTGCCCTGTTTCCAGGAAATGACCTGCAGCCAGCTCCTGCCCAGTTTTGGGTTTCCATTACTTTGGTTGACCCCTTGAGTAACCAGCCTCAGGGGCCTGAAGAGTCCATCAGCCCCAGGCCCTTGACTCTTCACAGGCTCACCGACTCTCCTGGCCCCATCCTCCACCCTCTTCACTTTCCCCCAGTTACCCTCTCCATTTCTGCCAAAAAAACTCAGCTTTTTAAAATTACAGTGCTAAAAGCACTCTTCCATTTCCTTCAAGCTTCCTCCCATGTAAAAGTTCCTCCCATCCTTGCTGCCTTTCAGTGCTTTTGAACTTCATTTTTGTGGATGGCATTCTTTGTTGTATTTGCAGTGTGGTGTTAGCACATGCCATCCTTTCTTTTCTCACTCTGCTCTCAGCCGCTCTGCCACGAGAAGACATCACGTTCTATTCTTCCACCAGATGAAGGGGAAGCTGCAGAGGTTGGGCAGCAGTTGTGTAGTAAAAACCAGGACACTTGATCTTCACATGTTCTGTGGTTGTCCGAGATCTACAGTGAGATGAGCCAAAGACCTTTGTATCTTTCCCAGAGAATGTTAACACATTTTTCTTATTTGAAAAAAAATATCAAAAGGATATTTTAAGAAGGCTTTACAGGTTCTTGACTTAGGACCACAGTTTGGACCGGAACTTCCATTGCTAAGCGATGTGATCATTAAGTGAGCCTTGATCCATTTTATGACCTTTTTGTCATGGTGGTTAAGTGAGTCACTGCAGCAGTAGGCCATTAATGGTGATCTTGTGACCCCTGGACTTATATGTCAGTTGCCAAGCACCCAGTTTTGATCACATGACTGCAGTGATACTGCAACAATCACAAGTGCAAGCATTGGTTGTAAGTCACTTTGTCAGCACTGTCTCAATTTCGAATGAGCGTTAAATGAATGGTCATAAGTTGAGGGCTACCTGTATATTGTTTTTCTAAGATGTTAAGTCAGTCCGGTGTTTCAGATACGGATGAGTGAGATTTTTGTTTGCTTCACCTTTAAAATAAAAAATTAGCAAAGAACTTGAGGAAAAGAAACTGAGAGATTCATCCTACTTTCTGGACAAAGTGTAGAGCGTTCAACTGAGTCTCAAAATGGGCAGTCAATATTTTCTGATTGGTTTTATGGTAAACAGTATGGCAAAAGCAGGCAATTAAAAGCATGACTCTTCAATCATAGACTCTCCTCTTAGTTCCTATGGCTCTGTATGGTACATTGGACAGCAAGTGATTTCAATCAACTTGGCTGATTGCAGCGATTTTGACCTCGTCCCATGAAAGGCTAGTGGCCTGAAGTTCTTGGTTAAATGTACAGTGCCAAGTACCTTGCAGTCATCCTTGCTTCCATTTCTCTCAGGGAGGTATTTATGTGATGGCGGTCTTTGGGTGGCATGTTGGTGATAAATGCAATACATGTGCAGCAGACTGGTATTCCATTATGATGTCCTGGAGAGGGTGGGTTCCAATCCAGCAGTAGATTTCTTCATTGGTGACCCTGTCCCAATAGGAGATTTACAGGATTCATCACAAACACAGTTGTGATCTTGAACAAAAAAGACATTTTGTTCCTTGCAATCTGCGCGGACAACTTCCAGATCTCTCTGCCATAGATTGTCACTGGGATGACAATGGTGTTCAGCAGCTGGATCTTTGTGTTTACCATGGGGTTGACCAAATTGGCCATAGTCACTGGAATACTGCTCATGCCTTCCCCAGTTGACATACTACATCATGGTGCACATCACTGTCACTTGTCAGGACATTGCCCAATATGTGAACCTGTCTACCTGTTCAGTGCACTGTTGGCCAATCAGCAGAAGGTTGTTTGTAAGGGTGTATCCAATCCTCATGAACTTCATCTTACTTCCACTAATCTGGAGCCCTACTTTGGCTGCTTCACGCTCCAACTTGGTCATAATTTTCTGCATGCCTTTCTTAGTTGTGCCAATTAGGGCAATACTGTTGACGAAATTGAGATTGGTTAATTGGAAGGGCCCTTGCCGTGGGATCCCAAAATTGTCCTGATTCATGGCTGCCTGCATGACATAGTCAAGAGCCAAGAGGACTAGGAAGGGCAAGTGGATACAGTCCTGCTGTACTCCGGTGTTGATTTGGAAGTAGTCAATGGTGCCTTCTTTGTTCTGGATGCAGCAGCTAGAATTGAGATCATGGAACACATCAACGAATCTGTTGGGAATAATGTATAACAGTGTGATACTCCAGAATGAGTCCCAGTGAATGCTGTTGAATGCCTTTGTAAAACTGATGAAGGTGATGGGCATCACTGCTGGAATTCCAGACTCTGCTCAATGATGGTCCTCAGCATATAGATTTCCTTGCAGCACAACCTGCCACAGCAGAAACCAGCTTGCTCCTCCTTTCACCCTTGTTCTGCTGTCTCTCAGGTGCTGAAGGAGAATGATGTGAGACCTTTCTGGTTACCAAGAGGAGGGTAAACCCTCACCAGTGGTTGCAATCTGAGAGGCTTCTTTGGCAGCTAGATATGATGCCTCTCCACCAGTCTTCTGGTACACATGTCCAGCAGAAGTTTAAAAGGTCTGTTAGCTTGTTGATGAGGCACTGGCTGCTGTGCTTGAGTCTCCTCACCTTTAAACAAATTTTAATGAATATATAGCAAAATTGAAAAAAATGTTGCATACCAAATTTAAAAAGGCAACTGGACTTTTATTTTTAGATGTTACAGAGAAACATTTCAACTCCCACCCTGGAGTCTTCTTCAGTCTCATATAAGAAGAAAAATAATATAGTGAATATGCTTCATGAATATATCCGTAGTGAATATACTTTGGCTGACTAATGATCCACAGACAAAGAGCTTTTGCTTGATGCAGTCTTCCATATTTTGCTGTTTTATGGGATACTGTGGAAGGGACTGTGGAACCAAAAGATCAGGATTGATTTTAGCCACTGAATAGCACTCTAGTCAAACATTTTATCGCTGTCCCAAAACCCTGACTTATTTCTTCCAAACTCACTGCTGTAAAATATCAGCCAGATGTCTTTTTAATGTATACTTCTGCTTTGGACATTTCTTGAAGCCAAAAAACTCGAGGTGATGATGTGAAATGCTTTTTCTCCCAGAAGAGAGATGCTGAATGAGCAAGAAAGAATGAATGTGGCAGGTTGGGATTAAGCACAATTTTCCATATGCTTGTGGAGAGCAACCAGATCCTAATAAAATGTTTTTAAGAGTGGCTCTTTTGCTATTTTAAGTTTGCTGACATCACAGTGATCAGGTATACTTCTTCTGCCCAGAAGGTTCTGTGAGGCTCCTGGCATTGGCTACGTTGAGAGTCTGCATTTTCTCTCTACCCCTTCTAGCAGTATGTGCTAGAATGGTGCTGGATGTGCTTAACCAGGTCAAGTAAGTCACAAAGGCAAATTTTGCTCTCATGTCCTCCTAATACATTGGGAATAATCTGAGTAGGTCCAGAGGTTATTTGGGGGGGTGATATTATTTATTTATTTAGTTTATATGCCACTGAAATTTGGAGACTCTCAATGGCTAACGAACAATTCTAAAAACATTCATTAAAAACATTTAAAAAATAAAATAAAAACATTAAAATAAAAATATTAGACATATTTTTGTATTATTCACTCTGATTTGATATTACTTTAGTTTTAATTCTGGTTTTGCTGTTCTTATTGTTGCCAAACTAGGAGTTCTTGTAGAACACAAGGCTATATAAATAAATAATACCAAGTAGGTAGCCCAGGAATCCTTCCTCATTTCCACCTTTGACCACATTTCTTTTGCCTGTTATGCTTCCTTTTGGATAATCCCTCCTAAATATGATCCAATCCATTTGTTTCCATGTTAACCTGCACTTGAAAAAGACATCTGCATTTGTTGACCATTGTAAGGCTCTGAAGACCTGGCTATAACTGTGGGGTGCTGCACCAGGGTGTGGATTGAATCTGTCTCCAGGAGTGAAACAGTATCTTGATTAGTATCCTTGGTTGTTGGCTCATTTTGTTTATTTTGACACCATAGGTATTTTAAATATTGTTTTTAATTCATTTGTATGCTACCAGGGTGGTTGTAGGTTGGGTAGATGTACAAAGTGAAATGAATGAATGAAACACTTCAATAATGCCCCTAGAGTCATCAGAGAAGTTGTTGTCCAGAAAGTCAAATCTGCTTCTGATGCATGGGTTTTTTAAACCCAATTTAATCCCAAATTTTGGAGGTGTGCATAGGACATGCAGTGAATATGACCACCCACAAGAAGGGTCATATCTATTTGGGCATTTGAAGGGGCTGAGATATCAGCTCATGTTGGGTATTATAATTCCTGTAGCATCTCTTGTCCTCCAAGGGACAAACCACCAGGCTTGTATGGAAGGTTCTGCCAGGTTGGATGTCTCTGCTTACCAAAGAAGAAATAGAGGTCTTTTTTGATTGCTTAAGAAGATCTGGCCCAATAGTCTCATTTATTTATTTATTTACTTATTTAATTTATATTTCATCTTGCCTATAGGTGACTTGAGGCAGCTTACAACCAAATAAAAGAACGATAAAACATTAGAATAATTAATATTAACATTAAAATTGACTTAAAATTAACTTGGTGGCAAGGAAGGGAGCAAGATGCAATTGGGGGTGAGGTGGGATCTTATCTCAGTCCATTAACCACCTCTAGCATGACACACCTCCATCAGGGCCCCAGGCCAGCTGGCAGAGCCTGATCTTCACGCCAAGCAGGAACCATGGCAGAAAAGGCTCTTCTCCTGGACCCGCCAGCTGGAATTCCTTGACCAATGGGGTCTGCAGCATGGCCCTTCCGCTGGGGTGGGTGGGGCAGGCAAATCTGATGGG
Organism: Acrochordus granulatus; assembly: GCA_032468055.1. Taxonomy (NCBI): domain Eukaryota; kingdom Metazoa; phylum Chordata; class Lepidosauria; order Squamata; family Acrochordidae; genus Acrochordus; species Acrochordus granulatus. Next base: position 31,943 of record JANHZU010006933.1, on the reverse strand, counting down.
GGTGAGACGGTTCCTCTCTTTCCTTTTCTGCTGAGATCCCTGGTGGGGCAATGTAGGAAGAGCCATCCCACTGGATGTCTCTTGCTGCTTACCAGAACATATTCCCCACTGATTTCAGTTTCTGGTAACAGTGATGACAAGCTGGCTCTGTTATTCTCCTCATCTGCAAGACTTGGCTGGCATTCTTAGTAAGTCTAAGTAGGAAGAGGCAAAGGCTGGACTGGAAAGGTTGCCCTCCTGCCCAGAAAGAAGATTGCTAGGGAACATTTGGAGGGCCAAATGGGGGGGGGCATTTTGGTAGATGGGCTTGGTTTTCCATTTAGAGTGGCAGCTCCCCAAAGCAGCCATGTTGGAAAAGCACCTTGCCTTGTTCCCATAGTCCCAAATGCATCTGTGAGCCTGTTCTGTGAGAGGAATCTAGAGAAGGAGCCATCAAAGGTCTGAAACAGTCAGTCCCAAAGTCCATCCACCACAGAGGAGTATGCAAGCAGAGTAATGTTGTAGGATATAATGCAGTGTCATATTGACAGCATCACCTGTTGTCAGATATATTTGCCTGATCGGCAAACCAAAGAGGATCCAACAGTGGATCTGTGATGGCTTTCAGATGGGCTAGCACCAGCCTCTCAAAGGTCTTTGTGACTACCGATGTTAAAGTGATAGGTCTGTTGTCATTCAAACCAGGGGGCTTTCTTCGGAACCCAGGATGATGGTAGAACATTTAAAGCAAGAAGGACTTAGCACAGCTTTCAATAGTGATCTATTGAAAATCTTGTGAAGATAGGGACCAATTGTGCAACAGAGGTTTTCAGGCAGGAAGGGGTCAGAACATCTGGGCTGGATTTTTTGTTTTTGAAGGAGATTTCAGACATCTTTTTCCAGAATTACTAGAGGTGGGGGCCCAGGAGGGGTTGAGAGCCCAGGAGGGGGGATGGATGTGCTTGTAGAGGAAATAGCTGCTGTTAGTATGACTGAGGTGGGGTTGTTAGCAGTAGGTAATGGTGTCTTTTTCTCAAATCCGCAGTAAAATACATTCAGATCAT
>JANHZU010006933.1:0-13050 GCA_032468055.1 Acrochordus granulatus | reverse complement strand
AATTCCACAATATTTTAACCTCATTTTCAACTACTTTTTCAACTATATGTTCTGATCAATTTTTCATAACTGACACCAATGATTTTTACAGATATTCCAGTGAAACATTGTGGTGACTGCATTATGTTGTTATTTATAGTCGGTTTTGTGCAGTCTCTTGCACTTGCTGAGTATATGATCTACTCTTTCTTCTGCTTCTTTGCACAATCTGCACTTCGAATTGTTGGATGATTTTCCGGTTTGGCCTTGATTGCATTAGTTCGAATCAAGCCTTCAGTTTCTTTTTTTAATGTTCCAGTTGTTCGCATTGCTGGGTTTTATCTTTGCTTAATTTGTATTATTATTATTTGCTCAGAGCACAGGAAGAGGAAGTGAAGGTGGAGAAGATCCTGACAAAGATTTCTCTGTCACTGAGTATGGGGAAGGGTACTATGACGGTTACTTCGACAGAACTGACTCCCCGGATATTGGTCCTGGAATGCCTGCTAACCAGGATACCATTTATGAAGGGGTGAGGAATGACTCTGCCTTGTCTGAAAGTTAGATTATGCTCCTGGGCAGATGGAGCCAACATCACGGACTGTGCCAGTTTTTCCTCCTCCAGAGATGTCAGGATACTGAGGTCCGGTACTGTTGCCTGCAAAAATGTAGTGCTCCTGGTCAAAGGGAAGGTTTCAATGAATCCCCAGGTGAAGCTAACATAACCTCTCCGGGGTAGGAAGTGAAACATCTTTCTGCAAATTTGAAAGCATTCTTGCTGGTTTCTGTGCAATTGTTTACAGATTCCAAAGGAGAACCAGTGAATATCATCAAAACATAGCCTTTGACTATGGAAGCTATATTTTTGCATACAACTGAATAACCCCAACAGATCTGGAAGGTAGAGTCCCAGCACCCGGATTAGTGGTTTGGCATTATTTAATAGCTTTCTTTGAAAATACGGAGCAAATTCCAAATTCAGCTGCAGCTGCAATTTGCCTTTTTACCAAAAGTAATGCAGAAAAATGCAGCTTTTGGTGTCATATGCAGCTTGGATCAAATTAGGAGCAGGCACCAGAGTGATGAGGTGGCCCAGGAGACCTGCTAGTCTTTTGTTAAAGGAACTGTCTCAGGATTGTTGCAAATTAAATAGTGTGAGCATTAGAAGTCAGAGCATACAAAGGTAAAGTACTGATGCTTTGTGTTTATCCTGTTACTGTTATTCTGTTATCTGTGCATCCCTACTTGCATTTTTATGCCTAACTTGGCTTCTCCTTCTCTGGAACAGATTGGTGGACCTCGAGGTGAAAAAGGGCAGAAGGGAGAGCCAGCGATCATTGAGCCAGTAAGTGCTATTGCCTTGCAGGTAAAGAAACCTTTGCAGAACCACGTAGCGCAGGAGCTGAGGAGTCCATGTTGACTGTAGGAACCCCTAGTAACCAGATCCAGATTATTTAGTGAATCTTAATAACTGTTGTATGATCTGGCCTTGCTTCCTGTTGCTTTATGATGGGTGAATGGAGAGACGCCTGAAATGGCAGATGGGAATCCTGAGGCCTGGATCAGGTGAAAAAGCGAACTGCTCTTACCTGGATGTCTGCATTCTTGCACAGGTGGAAATAGGCTGGAGTAGGATTCTTGTCTCTCTGACTGAGAGGTCTGTGGAACCTTTTCCTTGATGTGGAATGGCTTATGTGGAAAATGCTGAAAGTGGCAAGTCTCCGCCACTTGATCTGCTGCGTGTCGAGGCCTCAGGCGTGAGATGACAGATGGAAAGCGCTTGCAATCTCTCTTTGCTCAAGATCTAGTGACAATTTGTATGTGGAAATGAGTGGCTGCTGACATGATCACAGAAGAGAAAAGTCTTGGCTTCCTTCAGCCCCATCTCAACCCAGGGCTCCCTTGCAGTGACTGTTGAGAAGATGCATAATGTAGGTGTTAACAGCATCTGATGAGTTTAGTATTGTAGCTGACAAGTTGAACACCACAGTGCTTTATTCCAGGCCAGCAGCCAAGTGCAGAAGAGAGTGCAAAGAACCAGGAACTTTGCATAGCATCTCCGAGTAATATTTCATCTCGAAGCTGTCGTTCAGTATTGAGGAGCGCAGCGGCTCATGTGGTGGGAAGCTGGGGATGAGACCTGGTTACTGCTGTTTGTCGGGGTGGGCTTCCGTCACTTGCTCCAGCCTTCTGCCAACCTAGTGGTTCGAAAGCATGCAAATACTGCCTCGATGGGAAACAGAACAGGGACACAAAAGGAGCCTCCCAGGCATCCCCCAGGCTACGGTGATATCACTGGCTAACCCTCTCATCAGGGAATGGCCTTACAGGTGCTTCCAACACAGAAAAAAAAAGCATTGAAAGGAAGCTCTCCACAAGTCCTTGAGCCAGCACAAACCAGATCAGCATAAGATGCGCTGTCCCCATCGCTGATCCCTGTCCTGCCCCAGGCACAGTGCGGTCAGAAGGCACTGTCTTATTTACCATGTCTGGAGCCCAGAGATCAGGGATTTCTGGGGTCCCCTGGGTGTTCCCTCCCCTCCTGTTAAATGTCACCAGCCGGTGAGGAGACGATCTGCCAATTGACTGAGAAGGGCAGGAGCTCAGCTTTGATGTATAGCTGGATTGGCAGCTTTAGCCATCTGCCAAAATCTCCTTTACTTTTGCACAAAGATATGTGGAGTTATGTGCAAAAGGAGCCAGTTGGTATCCGTTGATAGTTGGGCTCCTTTAGTACACAGGAGAGCATTAAACTCTTGTTCAAAAGCAGTCTGCACAGCAGCCTGACAGATGCAGGGAGGGCTGACCCTCAAAACCACGCAGAGCAACCATCTCCTCTCCTGCTTGACCCCACCCAGTCACTACCATTGCTCAGCAGCTGCTCAGGCTGCTTTGGGTCTTCAAATTAAGGATCAGCTTAGTGACCTGGAAGGGAAAGCGGGAGGAAGGAACCAAATTACAGTATCCTGCTTGCCAAAGCAGAAATAGCCTGGAGGGTGGTATCCAAGGTCTAAGGGGTAGGAATGTGCCTACATAGCCTAAATTTCTAAATTAAGCATGCTGATCCTCAGGTCCTCTGTCTGAAAAATTCATTGGAAGGTGAGTGAGGCACATTAAATTCACTTAGACTACAATTTCCACCAATCCCAGCCACCCTGGGATAATGGAAACATTAGGCCAGAAGAATCTGGAGAGCCAGCTTTGATGCAGGGTTGTAAGACAGATGTTGGAAGCTTCTCTCCCGCTGTGCCTTGGCTACCTCCCACCTGTGAAGGGAAAGATTTCCCTGCCAGTTGTGACCAACTCCTGGGTGCAGTGCCCATCTCCGTTCTCAAGCCGAAGTGCCAGCATTCGTCTGAGGTTGCTTCCACGGTCATGTGGCCATCATGGCTAGACGCCAAGGCACACAGACACTGTGACCTTCCCTGCTGGAGGAGGCGGTACCTATTCATCTACTTGCATTTTACCTGCTTTTGAACTGCTGGGTTGGCAGGAACTGGGGCAAGTAACAGGAGCTCGCCCTGCTGCAGGCAATGCCAGGTCTTGAACTTGGGCCGCCGGCAAGCCAAGGGTCCTAACCACTTGCACCACTGCACCCTTACCTCCCACCTGACCTGTGGCAATAAGAGGGAATTCAGTGGGTACCGGTCCAAGCTTTACCCCACTTTTCCCATCTCTTTGGTAGGATGATCATGTTTTTGAGAAGCAGCACCTAAGTGTTGATGTGCTTGTTAAAGTAGATAGTTTTCAATATTTATTTTCTGTAATTTATTTTCCCTATTTTTAACCACATAAAGCACATTTGGATATCTGAACATAAGCCTAGAAATAATGTCTACTGCAGAAATCCAGACAACCACTGGATTTTTTTTTCTCACACAAACTTTTAGATATTGATAGAAAGCTCTTTAATCTTTTGTGCAGATAAAGGTTTGTGGTGCCTTAAAAATCATAAACCCCAGTCTTAATGATTTTTTGATCATTCAGTTCTCCAGCAGTACCTCAGCTTCATAACATTTGCTGTCTCCTTTCTTAATGCCACCATTTGTTAGTTTTGGACAAATGGCAAACAAGATTTCTAACCTCTCCAGGACAAACTGAGTTCTGAGTCACGCACTACACTGCCTATCTGGTTATGCCAGAAAATTGGCGGCTGAGAGTTCCCACCACCTTCTCTGCATGTCAGAACTAGCTGAAATGTATTTGATTATACATATTATACAATTATTTTGATAATTCATTTCTACTGTGACGCTGTACACTCAGAAATTCTGAATGACTTACCGAATTAATATAAAAAGATTATATCAATTGGTATATTTATAAACAATCAATCTGATCTTGCACTATTCATCATAATTTGTTCCTCAAAGCCTTTCAGAAGAAATTTGTTTTTACTGCTCTTCAAAAATATGGTAATCTAGGGTTAAGCTGGCCAACACAAGGGGCCATCACTGAGAAGGTTCAGATCCAGAGTCCCTGGAGATGACATTTTGTCAGTGGTGGGACCTTTAGTAATCCCGCCCTGCCAGATCTTCCTGGACAGGCAGGCTTAGTCTCAAGATGGAAGCATGGAGATTTTCAGGCTGGGGCTGTATAGCATTGTAAAGCTGATGACCAACCTCCTGAATTGCCCCCAGAAGCCACCCATCAGCCAGCGCAGGTCCCAGAGGAGGGTGCCGTGTGGGAGAATCTCAGAGGTCCTAGAATTCCCTGGGCTGCTGCATGCTGCCCCAGCTGAAGCTTCTGTGGAGTCTTCAAGGACAGCTCCATGTGGAGTTCATTGCAGTAATCTAGCCATGAGGAGCAAGGGCATGGGTGACTGTGAGTAAAGCCTAAAAAATACATACAGTGATTGTTGTGCAAAACCTAAAGCTCAGTGTATGAACCCTGTGCTGGTTTTTTTGGTCACTAAAAAGTCCTCTGGCCACAATTGCCAAATATCAGGGATTGTTTCCTGCCATGTTAATAGAATTCTTAAACCATTCTTAATGCAGTTAAAAGAACAAGGAAATTCCCATCTCTTAAATCCTGGAGATAAAGCAAAATTTGTCCCGGTAATTGAGTATCATAGCCCACCCACTTTTTTGGCTGTTCAGTGTCCATCCCACCTTTCCTCGGGACTTTAAGGCAGTATAGATAACACCCCCTCCTCCTATTTTCCCCACAACAGCCTAGCAAGGTTGGGTGGGCTGAGAGAGTGTGAGTGGCCAGAGCCTTCCAAGGAGGTGCTGCAGGTGTGGGGTAGATGTGGTTTTTCCCCTGCTGATTGCCCCCTTGGCTGAAGCTCTGGCTTTGCATTGTACTCTCTAGTCTGAAGGACCCCCACCAAAGGTCACCCCCAAATCAGGAGCCCCTGGTAGGGATTGCTGATGCATTCACATGAGTTGCTTAACCAAGGAGAGACCGAGCAGCTGCACCCCCACGACTGTCTGGCTTTGATTTGGGTTAATCCTGGAGAAGGTTTGCTGCACATTGATCCCAATCCAGCCTCTTTTGGTTCACTGATGATTCATTATATTGTGCCAAGCTGGAAGTTCCAGAAGCAGGAAGAGCAGGCTCTGGGAGCGCCTCCGCCAAGGCTGCAAACAGCCCAGGACTCTTCTTTTGGCTGGTCCATCTCTCTCCTCCTGCCCAGCTTTGTCTCTTCTCACACCCCCTCCCCCAGCAGCCTTGGCCGCCTGTCCTCTCCTGCTCATCCCCACTGGGAGCTCCACTTGCTTGGTCACTGTTACATGGGGACCTGATGCTTTCTGGCTGGATTGCCTCTTCGCCTGTGGCAGAAGTGAAACCAGAAACTCTTCTGGCAGTTGGTGATTTCTTTAAGTGGTCCTTTCCTCTGCCTTGGTCTTCCTGTTGGAGAACAGAGTTTACAAGTGGGGGGAGGTGGAGGAAAAAAACTCCCCCAAGACCCCAGAGCTTTCCCACACCAAGTATCTCAGGGTCCATGAAGCAGCCTCATAAGCCTCTCCTGCCAAAGGTTAACCAGACAACAAGACACCGTTCAGCAGCTTCATCATCATGCAAACGTTTGGCAGCTCTTTGCGAAGCACTTGCCTGCAGGACTGTTGCCAGAAGGTGCATGAGACCAAATGCTGGCTTGTTTTGCCTCTCCCCAAAATACACCATTATGGGCTGTTGGAAGAGAAGGCCTGCCCCGAACAGACAGCGGTATCTGGTATCTGCGTCTGGAGAGCGGTGAGTGCAGCGTCCCTTCATCTCCTCGGAGGAGCTGCTGCCATCACTAAATGATCACTTTTCTGGAAGGAACAACTGGGAGTGTGGCAACCGCCTTGACTTTGGAGAAGTCTGCTTCTCTCTGGGAAATGCAGCCTTTGCAGGGGGACTGGATTATGGTCTCCCCCATAGTTGGTCCTGTTTGAACTCTTTGTCCCACAAAAGTTGCAGTTTGTGTGCCCGTGCATCTGCCGGTTGTTTGTGGAGGGTGAGGTGGAAATACAGGTGGCCTCAGATGTATGTGATTGTCTTACGGGATCCTGAGGAGAGTGAGGAGCCAGTTTGGGAATTACCAGGTGGTGCTCATTCATTCCTGGTCCATCTTGCTGTCTGTTTTGTGGCTATTTAATGCTCTTCAAGTAACAAATCTGGATTTCCTGTGTTTGGAGTGTGCAAGAAGGGTACTTTGCCTTCTCTGGGCCCTTGCACACCTTCTCGGATGACTTTCTGACTCCCTGTCCTGCCTGGCTACTTCACTTTAGATACTTTTGGTGTTAAAAGTATGAACAAATGGGAAGGTGGCCTTCTGCTTTACAAAGTGTGTTCTACCCCGTCTTTATTCTCAATAAAGTTTTCAGTCCTCATACAGCTGGAGACATTTTTGGAAAATAGGAATCTGTCCTTAGTATGGAAAAGTACCCATCTCTTCTTTGGAAGCAGCTCCAGTTCTAATCTGTCCTTGTTGGCTTTTCTTACTTTCCTGCAAGGCAGCAGTCCTTGGACAGATCTTAGGATGCCTTCAAGTCCCAGCAGACTCTTGGAAAATTAAAGAGGGAAGGGGATGTCTGCCAGCCCTTCATTGGGAAGTCTGCCAAATGAAAAGACTCCAACAGCACTGCCATTTTGGGAAGAGAAACCCTTTTCTGAGAGCATCTTCATGCCCTTTTTCACTTCCCAAAAAGTTGTCTATCTGTGTCTTGTGATTCATCAAGTAGTCTTTGCATGCCAGGAACAGAGGAGACACTGGTTGGTCTTCCCAAACTGCTCTGGAGTTGCTATGCAGAAATAGGAGCATTTCCTCAGCAGTTTCAGGGTTAGGCTCCCTAGTCCTGGCATCTCCAGCTTTTCATCTCCTGTCCTGAAGTATACAAGCCCACATGGTAATTTCTCCCATTTGCGGAATTCTGAAGCCTAAAAAAACACCTGGACAGTTCTGTAGAGGGGAACAGCCATGGCCTTCCTGGTTAGTGGACAGGGATTATGGATTTCTGCCCAAAAATTATTGGAGGGACTATAATGCCAACTCGTTACACCAGAATCCATGTAAGACCCAATTGCATAAAACCCTTGGAGGAAATATATGAAAAATGATCTTAGTATAGTTGTGATGCTTGTCTTTCCTCTTTCTTCCCTCCCTTCCTCCATTACATTTCTTGTTCTTACAAAGTAGAGGTTTGTAAGCAGTGCTGGCAATGGGGGTGAGGTCAAGTGGGATTTTCTGGAGGGATTCAACAGTTCTCTTTGCAGCCATAAGCAAAACAGACAGAGCAGATATTTGTAGTTCAGAGTGCCCGGGACTCTTCTGTGCTTTTCATCTCCTCTTCGTTCTTTTTCAGGGCATGCTTCTTGAAGGGCCACCTGGTCCGGAAGGCCCAGCAGTAAGTTGCTTGCATCTCTTTGCCTTTTGGCCCCAGTGATGTGGGTGTGTCTCCTCCCCTGCATCTGGAGCAAGTCTGCAGAAGGCAACTGCTTCTGCTGCAGTTGCTTCCATATGGTGAACATGATGCTCCATGGCTTGCCTTGCAAGGTCACTTTGACCATGCAAAAGTAAACTGATCCCTCTTGGGCTCTTCCCCTCCATGGTAAATGTGAGAATGTCCTTCTTCATTATAGTTGACCTACTTTCTTTCTCTTCTTCATCAGGGACTTCCAGGCCCTCCAGGAACAACTGGGCCAGCGGGCCCAATGGGAGATCCTGGAGAAAGGGTAAGTTCAGTTGCATTTGAGGTTACCTGGAGTGGAGGGTACTACCTCGTTCCCAGACTTCTGAGGTACGGCATTGACAAGCCAGGCCTGGTGCTGATAGAAAGCAGAAGGGGGACACTGACTCCTCCTTGCTGTAGAAAGAAAGAAGCACCCTTGTATTTCAAAGGGCCTCTTCTGCACCAAGGTGCCTTGCCAAACCTTCTTCACAGAAACACTGGCCAGTAAATAAATAAAAAGCCGTGTAGAAAATTTATTAGCACATGATTCATCTTCTGGATCATGTCTGTTTCATAAGATGGTCAGTTAGTAGACACGATTTGCAAAATCCCAAAATCCAAATGGTTAGTCCACTCTATATTTTTTTTTTAAGATTTACAAAACTTTTCTAATCAATATTATTATGGTTTGTCACACAGTCAGCCAGATATTTAGATGGGATTTGGCATTTTTATCCATCTATTGAGTGATCTGACATAGGCAAATATTGTTCTTTGAAGGTGTTAAAGATGTTATTGCAGGATGTAATTGACTGACAGTGATTCTGTCAATGCCAATGGTGTTCAAGTGATGCTCCACTTGTTTTGGGATTGCACGCAAGGTGCCTGTTACTATTTGGAATGGTCTTTGCTTTCTTTTGCCACAGCTGTTCTATTTGCAGGCCTTTATATTTTGTGATTTTCTCTAGTTCTTTCTCTTCTCTTCTTCTGTCTCCAGATACTGCCATGTCCACCATCCAGACTTTTTCCCCCTTTCTTATCAACAGTTGTTAAGTCTGGAGTGTTATGTTGAAGAAGCTTGTCTGTTTGAATTCTAAAGTTCCAGGGTACTTTAGCTTCTTCATTTTCTATTACTTTGTTATTCTTAAAATGTATATGCTGCCTGATTCCCAGTGATTTGAAACTTCCATCTGGGGGTAAAGGCATGTGCATGGAAGCAGGGTGGTTCTGGGGGTGCACAGTTCTCTGGTGTTTCTCCTCCAGCAGGTTATTTCCAGAATAGCATGGAGGAAAGAGGGAGACATATTGACTGCTCCTGAGATGATGAAAGGAATCAACTTTTTTGAACACCTGTTGAATCTCAGAGCATTCCTGCCAGTCCCACATCCTCCTTAGCACACTGCAGGATAAAATTTCAGGCACCCAACCAAGGGCCCTCAACCTTAGCCTGAATATCTCTTGCAGATAAAATCTCAGCATTGTTGAGTGGTTCTTGCTATTAGGCCTGATTTTGGTATTGTCATTTTCCCATTTTCCTTCTATGCAGAAAGAATCCTCAGTCATCCTTGGTAATAAAACAGATCTGGAAGCTTGTAAATCTTGTAAACTGGACTTTAATTTTTGACGTTAAGGTTAAGCTTTCAACTTCATAGCAAAGCCTTTATCAAAACCAATTAAAAAACAGGAGAAAGAAAGGAGTCCATAGAGGTAGAATAGACTTAATACCACCCCCATTGCTCTTCATTGTAGTCAGCTCCAATCCAGGAGCTTTCATAGCAAAGAGGAAGGGTCAAGGTAAAACAGCCACAGATCCAGGTGGTCTAAAAGGGGCAGGCAACCTTGCTGTTCTCCTGTAGCAAACCATTGCAAAATACTGGAAACAATGCAGAAAGAATCCTCAGTCATCCAGGTAACAAAACAAATCTGGAGGCTTGTAAATCTTGTCAATTGGACTTTAATTTTTGATGTTAAGGTTAAACTTTCAACTTCATTGTGAAGTCTTTATCAAAACCAATTAAAAATAGGAGAAAGATTTCCTACTGCAAATTCATTTCAGTGTATTTCATCAGCTAGCAATTTTGGGGGGAGGATTGAGATTCATGAAAAACCCCATCCTCATTCTGCACCTCCATGCAAATCTTCGTTGACGTAACCTTCAAATAAGTTTGCTGTTCTCAATCTGTTTGCTTATGATTCAATCATTCTCTATGAACCTCAAAGATTCCTGGGAGCAGGAACCAGGTCAATGGGGTTGCAGAAAATAGACTAGGTGCATTTCTCTTGTGGGCCTTTTCCTGAGAATTTGCACTTTCTGCAAACAGTTTCCTTACATTGTGTGTTTGGCTGTATATTTTGCCTGATGGATGCATTGTAGTCCCCACTCCTTTGGTTCTGAGATACACTGCAGCATTCTGAAAAGGACAGTTTTGAGCACATTTTGCATTATTTCACACTTTGTTTAGCCAACATGGACGAGGCAACTTTACATACGGAAAATAATGGAGAACAACTTTCTCCTCTGTTCCTGTACTTAGTGTTTAGGTGAAATACGGACCTCTGCCCTCTCCACCCTTTGCTCATGGCTCTGCCATCTGGACCTGGAGATAGCTGCTCCACGTTATCCAAGGGTTGGAAGCCTTTGATTCCTTCTAAGATATAATTGCTTTCTAAGAGGGCTCAGTTGGGAGCAGAAGTCAAAGCAAACACCCCTGCACTGTCTCAGGATGAAATGCCCAAACCTGATTTAGGCTTCTCTTCTGGAAGACAGAACATGGGCTGCTGTAAAACTTCCTTGGGCCTTTCCATCAGAGCTTCATATCTCAGCTAAGTTTTAGTCAAGGTACTGATGGTATTCCAAGGAAATATGCTTTTTTTTCCTATTTAGGCTCTTTAATTCGGCAGTGACACCCTAATTAATTAACATGAAAGCTAAAAGTACAATTTTAGTCTGATTCAGCTATAATCAGAATATTCAGCTCAATTTCAATCACACTATGGCATTTCGGTATTGGAAGAAATGTGCTGTATTTTCTCAAATTATAATCTGTCTGGGAAGATGAACAGCTATCAGATCCAAATAGAAAGGAACATAGTCTGGTTCCAAAGAAAGTTTTCCTTGCAGCCTTCGTGGTAACCAGCAGAAGGAGCTCCAGGGTATGAAATGACTATTTAACAGCATTTGTTTTATGCTCCAAAAAAGAGGGTGCTCTTTGGATTTTTCTGAGCTGGCCATTTCCTCTTTCGAGTACTAAATGAGACCTGAATTCCTTGTCATGATACTTTAGTTTCTTGATCCACCCAGAGATGTTTTGTTAGGAAATAAGAAAGGTTTTCTTCCTTCCCCCAAATGAATGTCAAGATGGAAGCCATGGAGGTGCTGCGCTGCTGAACAAGTCACCACGACCTAGCAGTGCTAGCTGATTTCTTTGCCTCCTTTTCCCATCAAGCAGTCTGCATGCTTTCTCTATCCAGGGAGTGGTGAATCTTTCCATTCTTTGGCAGAGTGAACTCAGCGTGGGACCCAAGGTGGTGCCACACTCCAGCCTTGAGAACCACTTCTCTTGGCCGTCCTACTTCACACCATTGCTTAGGATTGCACTCAAGGATCCAAAGATCCCAAAGAGTTGACAGTGTGCAATGACATTTTTCATTATGCCCTGGGTCAGCAATGCCTCTACATGTGGCCGCGCCCCATGGGTTGCACAGCATGGTGGTTGGCTAGAAGGAAGAGATGCACCAGCTCCAGGGCCTGCTTGAGGAACCAGCTTTTCTCAAGTCTTGCAGTATGATTGCTCAATATGCTTCCCTTGTAAACAAAAATCCCCGTGGCTTGATAAAACACTTATACAAACATTTGGCCCTTAGCCCATGGAGCTGGTATAATATTTCTACCAGTGGAAGCAACCAAAATGGTATCTCTCTCTGCATTGCAGCCCTCCACTCCAATAGTATAATTTTCTGATTTATGTATTATGTTTAGAGCAAATTAATTATCCTTCTCACCAAGGCAGTTAGTGGTGGACACATTCCAAATTCAATCTGGATGATCTGTGTGGCTTAGTCCCATGCCAGTCTGTGTGGCTTAGTCCCATGCCAGCCTCACAAGCCACTGCCAGTTGGGCACTTCTGAACACATGTCTAATATCTCATCTCAGATCCCTGGGCATATAGCTTAAGGGGTACCCAGATAATGTCACTGCAGAAACCATTGTCTCCTGCTGCCCAAGCTGAATGGTCCTGGAGGGGATGTCCCAGGACCAAAGGGAGGGGCTGTCACTGCTGCTAAACACAGCCACTGGGAGCTGTGCCACTCAGCATCTGAACCTTCATCCATACAGAGGACCTTTGCAAGCACCGTTTTGGCTGCATGAAGCCCTACTTTAAATTAGAATAGGTATAGTTGAAGGTGGGTTGCTCTGGGGTGGGATGAGGATGAGTTGAGGGTGACCTTGTGAGGGCCAGGCATGAAAAAGGCTGAGTGATCTTCATGCTGCAGGATAGCGAGGAGGGACCAAAAATGTCTTCTAAGATCCTGCCATGGTACATTAATGTACATCCTCCCCATAAAAATAAGGAGACGTGGTGGCATGAGTGGTTAAGACGCGAGGTTGTCAGCTGGAAGGTCAGCAGCCTGAGTTCGAGACTCGCCACCGCCATGCAACAGGGTGAGCTTCCATTACTTGCTCCAGCTCTAGCAGTTCAAAAGTATGCAAATGCAAGTGGATAAATAGGTACTCCCTTAGGTGGGAAAAGTCACAGTGTCCGTGCACCTTTGACATCTGGTCATACCGGCCACATGACCACAGAAGTATCTTTGGACAAATGCTGGCCCTCCGGCTTGGAAACAGAGATGAGCACTGCCCCTTGAGTTGTACACGACTGGCAGGGTAACCTTTCCCTTTCCCCATAAAAATATTTCTTCCTCTTCCACTCCACCCTCTCCACCAGATTGGAAGGGGTAGTCTTGCCATCATTCCTGAGGGACACATTAAAGTACCAGAGGAGGCTGTATAGAAAGCCGACTTTCATCTTCAGGGCTTTGCCTTGGACTTGCAACTCATTCCTCAGAATCCCAACTGGAAAACAAATCAGGATGTGGGAGAGCAGATCCGGAGGAGAACAGCAGGCATGTTCGCCCTTATTTGTCAGTTTCAGTCATGTTCCTCTGTTCCTGAAACGAGAGTCCTATTCC
>JANHZU010006932.1:23853-34606 GCA_032468055.1 Acrochordus granulatus | reverse complement strand
CTCCGGGAGGCAGTGCAAGACAGGGGGGCCTGGTGTAATGCAGTCCATGGGGTCGCGAAGAGTCGGACACAACTGCGTGACTGAACAACAACCAATACTCTGAAGACTCCCCCCTTAAAAAAACGGCTGTCCAAAATCAGCCATTTCCATGCAGAATTTCAAATCTCTGTTCTTCTGGTCCTAGTCAGCCCAAAGAGAGCCGGGGACAGTTTGCAATCCAGCAGCTTTGAGTTGTTCTGCCTTTTTTGTTGATACTGTATATTATGCAGTTTGAGAAATAAAAGTATCCAAGCTGTTCTGCTCTAAAGAAAAATGAGCAGTAATTTCCAAAGATTAAGAAATAGTTAGTCTGTGGCTGCATTTTGTAAACAGAGAATAATTCTCCAGCCAATTCAACATAATCTTCCAAATAGGAATAACAGAATTGATCCTAGCACCCTACAAACTAAAACTCAGACATTATTCTTATGAGGGTATTTGTTTAATTACCTAGATTATTTTGAAAAAAACATTGTTTGTTGAGTTTTGTTATTACTTCTATAGCACATCCTCAGCCTTATTTTAATATATCCGACTGTATGTTATTAAAGTCCACGTGGAAATTTATAACTGACAGAGCAGCCATTGGTTTTAAAAGTCCCTCTGTGGGGCCTTCAGTATCATCTGAAGAAGATATACAAATCTCATGTTATGTCTCATGATTTACTCAAAAAAGTTTCTTAGGATGTGATAAAAGTATAGATTAGGGCCTTGTTTGGAAATTCCACTTACAACTTAGAAATCAAGCAAACATATCAAGAGTCACCCAAGTGACTATAGATAGGGATTTATTTATTTTGTATGGCATACAATTGTCAGGGATATCTACACAATGCTGTATTACAGAGAGTGGTCTTGATGGCCAAATTGCTTGCTCTTTGGCTTAATGCTTACATTTATCCTTGACGCACCTCAGGGGGCAAAATAATTTGTAATAATTTTATGACCTTTATCGTGGCCTGATATCATGATTTTATGATATTACATAACATCTTTCTTTAGCACAACACAAGGTTAAATGGATCAGAGAGAACCTAGAAAGAATAATTTTCAAGATGATACAGTACAGCAGATGGTGGTATACACAAAGTTAAGGCACAACTTTCTATTACTTTTTATTCCCCAAAGGGTGGAATGACTGAGTCTTCCCTGCCAACAGTAATATTTAACAACTCAGGTTTGAGACCAACACTGTTCAATACTCTTTTCTTGCTACAAAACTAATAAAAATCCCAATACATTGTTGAAGTCATGTTTCCAATATTCATCATTTACACTTACCTTTTGGGTAGCAAATTCAAAGTACATATGAGCAGAATGCAAAGGTATGAGTTGCTCCATAGTTATGGATGGAGTCTTTTTTCTTGCATTTTTAACTACAAATGTGTTCTTTCTTACAATTAAAACTTTATTAAACAATAATATAGCATAAAAAAGAAAGGCTTCCCCTGCCAGTCATGGCTGACTATCTATGACTTTCTCATAGTCAATGAGCCAGCATTGTCCAAAGACAATTCTGAAAAATGACTATATGCCAAGGTGCATGAAATGCTATTACCTTCCCACCAAAAATGGTACCTATTTATCTATTTGCATTTTTATTTACTAATAGTTTGGCAGGAGCTGGGACAGACAAGGGAGCTTACCCTGTTACACTGGAGCACTTGGTTCTCAAACTGCTGAGCTACCAGCATTCTAGCCGACAAGCGCAGCATCTTAACCACTCACTATAGATATAAACAAAGATATAAATTCCATTTTCCTCTTTAAAAAATACATCAACAGTCCTCTATGCTTGTTTTATTCAATTTTACTCTTATGATAATCCTTTTACTAAAAACAAGTATATTTTCAAAAAAAGTAGATAATTAATGAGGTTATACAATTGTTGCTCAATATAACGTTAGTAAAGATGTGTATAAAACAGAATGTATGTTTATGTATTGGTATGTGGGAATGACCTTGGGGGAGAGAAGAAAGCCACAGATTAGAAAGATTAGATAATAAGCAGACAAGAGGCAGCTGAGTCCATAGACTGTAAAAGCAAAAAAAAAGAGATGTACTTTCAGACTTGAAAAGTTGTGTTACAATAAAGCAAGAGCTAGTACTTCTGGGTGTGCTTCTTGTCTGGACTACCTTGCAAAGCTGACTTTATAATATAAAAAGTACAGTATATGTATATGTGTATGACTGTGTGTATTATATATCTATATATATTAACTTAGCACCAAAACTCCACTATATTGTTTAAAATAGAAAAAGGGGAAAAATCCCTAAAAATAATATATAGTGGTGATTAAAAGTTTGTGAACCCTTTTGAATTTTTAATATTTCTAAAAAAATGACCTAAACCATGATTTGTTCTCTATATAAGTTCTAAAACTAGGTAAAGAGAACATTATACTGATACCATCTCTGTTAGTCAAGATGGGGTTTATTTCTTCTCCCCTTCATCCATTCCTTTGAAATTTTGGTGACCGCATCTTAGAAGAAGAGTATAAATATAGAAAGATGCAGTGAAGGACAAATAAAATGAACCATTCTCTTAAAAGGAGAAGCTCTAACACTGATACTTTTTTAATATAGAAAAAAGGAAAGCAGTTGAACAATTAAAACTGGGAATCTCTAGAAGAAAATAGAAAGGAATTTTTCTTCTCTCATCATAATGGTAGGTAGCGTAAGTGAAGCCTAATTGGATATTCAGGATTTTTTTAAAAAAAGTATTTTGAGTGGGGAAAGAATTCAGAGAATAAAAGAGTAGGGTAGGGTTATCCTATTATGTTACAGCTTTTTATCTTTTAACTGTAGCTGAATATTTCTCTCTTTCTAGCATCAGCAATGGATCCAAGAGTACTCAATTTGATATATCAGTTTGATATATGTAAATACATTGAACTGGTTCAGCTACTTAGTCACCATCCTTAAATTAAAAAGACCAATTCTGCAATCTTCTTAGAACATGAATCTCCTATAAATAATGTCAAAATTACATTCCAACTTTGTTTTATCTCTATACTTAATTCCTGCTTCATGTCCCTATGAAGTTATACAACACAATCTCAGTTGCAGTGTGATTTTTTAATTTCAAAGTGTTTTACTTGAAAGTGTATATTTTTGTATTATTTTACTTTTTCCAGGGTGGTGCATTCTATTTCATGGTACATGTAGCAGCTGGCAGATCCACCTGGACCTACTTCTGGCAACAAGTCTGTGACCCAACTTGGAGATATGTGGGAGATGGGTACTCCTTGTTAAAAGAGACTTGGAAGGATTTGGAGAATGTAGAGTTTTCTGAACTGAAGTTACAACGCATGATATGCCCATTGTCCCTACCTATAGTTCATCCCCATATTTGTGGATATGCTGTTCAGTATGAGGAAAATACCTTTTCCTTAAAATCAAATTACTGAGTTCAGGAATTAACAATAACAATGCATTATTGCAGTATTGTATGTTCTATATGATTCAGAATAGAGAAAGGCTCCTAAAATTCAGGCCACAATAAATGTAAATGGTATCTTGGATTAGATTTGGGAGGGCAAATAAGAAGTTTAAAAATTAAATAAAAAAAAGTCTAGTTAGCCATTTTGTTGCTGCATTACCCAGGAAGGAAGCCATGGAAGGCCTGATTTTGAGTAGTATTCACAATTCATGTTCTCTGATAAGAAACTGATAATGGGCAAAACCCTAACTTAGACACAAGCATAGCATAGATCCTTGCTCATCTTCAGGCAGAATCCTCGTTGGCCTTTAGGAGAGGTCAACACTGAAAGAATATAAGCTCTTTCTCAGCTTCTTAAATCCTGCCTACCCCCAGCAGTTGTTCTCTAGACTGGGTAAAACTATGCATATATTGGCATGGGATTAGATTGAAATCTAAGCCTAGAATTTAGAAACTGGTATGTCCTATCAAAGCTTGCTAACTGCTGTATTATGTATTACTGTCTTATTTTACTTATCATGGTTTTCATTTTCAATAAAAAAAGGTTTGGGTGTTTCTTTGCTCTCCAGTGAAACCCGTCTCATTACTTTTTCAGAGTACTGATGTTCACACATCAGCTATTCCATATCTTGAAGCAAATGCAAATAATAGGTATTCTGGTTATGAAACTTCATGTAGGTTGTGTGATTGACCCATGGAATACCCTGGTCCTTAATAATCATTTAAAGTGGCGACTGAGAAGCAGTGTATTGTTAGTCCTTAACCTGACTCTATCATAGTATCTCTGGAAACATTTTGGGGAAATAATCTGGCACATTTGTTTAACACTACCCCATTCCATTTTTATCATTAACTAAAGATGCCAGATCAGCAAGCACTAATTTTATGGCAAATTAATCAAAACTAGTGGTGCAGTATGAAAAATCTTCCCTGAGGATGACTACTGGGAGATTCCAGATTTCCAGAATCACAGCTTTATATGTTATCACCGTAGACCTTTTTTCATTTTTAAAAAAATTTAATTTGGTCAAAGAAATAATTGTTCTTTGTACAGAACAAAACAATTAACTAACTGCTAATTTGACATCCTAAAAGAGGAAGGATGGATTCAAAAACAAGCTAAAAAAGGATGGATGGATTCAAAAACAAGCTAAAAAAGTACAGAATATTATCACTATTATTACCAGTGTAAACTGTCTCTAAAAGTAAGATATAGAAAGGTATTTATCTGAAACTAAGATATAAAGCTAAAATTCTAAGATAGAAATAGGTTAAAATAAAATAACCTTTCTATCATCTATCAGTCATCTATCTCTACCTTATTCAGTGTTTTTCAAAAGTCAGCCACAGTTCTACTATATTAAGGAATGGGAATAGATTAGCTTGGATCTTCTTCTGCTGGTAGCATAACAGAAAGTTGCAACATCCAGGGAGGTAGAGCTCCTTTGATTGGAAAGCAGAGTACCAGAATGATGTGGAAATCTTTGAGTTCAGATTTCCAAAATTATAGCTTTAATGCCCTCATCCTAGTAGCTTCACCC
The DNA here is from genome assembly GCA_032468055.1 of Acrochordus granulatus. NCBI lineage: Eukaryota > Metazoa > Chordata > Lepidosauria > Squamata > Acrochordidae > Acrochordus > Acrochordus granulatus. The sequence goes on along the minus strand of JANHZU010006932.1, from coordinate 29,584 downwards.
TCTGTCCAATCAGATACAAATTACCAAAATAACTCAAGAGGATCCAAATGTTCATATTGTTGAATAGTGAGTTGCAAGACTCTATGCTTTGGAGCAAACGAGTATATGTAGATTACATAGATGTGGCATACGTGACATGCACACTAATTACCTTAGCTGCTATAACTTGACTTTGATAACAATGTTAAAATAACTTTCTGATGAGGTCTTAAATCCTGAATGTGAAGACACTACAAAGGGTGCCTTATGATGCATTATTTATACTTTGTTAGGAAGAATAAACTTCTCCTTGAAAATAATCTTGTAGGACGTAAGCCTTTCTCACAGATCAAGCAATAAGGCCTGGAACTCTCAGCTATGCCTAGTTAGGTCATTTATTACAATACTGTTAGACCCTACTATTAGAAAGCTGAACCCTTTCAGTCATGTCCAACTCTAGGGGGCAGTGCTCATCTCTGTTTCATAGCTGAAGAGCCAGCGTTGTCTGAAGATGCTTCTGTGGTCATGTGGCATGACTATATGCCGAGACGCACGGAATACTGTTACTTTCCCACCAATTTAGGAGGTACCTATTTATCTTCTTGTATTTTGCATGCTTGTTTTTTGTGATGGATCACTGTCTGCAAACAACATGATTTGTGATTTGATGTGGAAGTTTAAATAAAAATTATGTGAAATGAACAATCTGTAGTAAGCATCCATGTTTTGCTCCATGGTGGAGCAAAAGTAATCTTATCTGTGATTGGTAATCTATTATTTCATGATAGTTTTAGGTTGATTTTGTGTAAATCTGTATTGATTTCAAGAATTCTTCATGCATTTCCATATTTAAACATGGATGAAAAAGGTTCTGTTTAAATTCCAAGCACACTCAGTTCCTAAGAGGTAGGCTGATTGCTGCAGAACAAATTCTGAATTACATTTAGAAACTTGTCTTCACCTGGCTAGACTCAGGTTAAAATAAACATAACCCTAGTATCCATCTACACCGCAACCACCTGTTTTCTTTCCATATATAAATTAACGCATAAAAATTGAATGATGATAGAACAACCTTACTATGTTTCCAACTGCATATGCTGATAGCCAGCTGCCGGTGAGTAGGATGGGTTTCTCTGTAGCAGAACTTGGGAAGAAAATAATGTTTAGTTTCAAGATCAGGGAAATTCCCATCCTCGCATAGAGAACTTGCTATCCTCCTGAAGTTTTGGTCTTCGGCTTCTCATCAATTCCCACCCGCATGTTCCAAGACTGTGAGCATTGTAACCTGCCCGCCTTTGATCTTTATTTAGATCACCATTTATTCATTTAGATCTTCATTTAGATCACCACTGATCTGGATGCATCCAGGGGATGCAAGGCGGGTAAAAACCAACTATTACCAGAGACAATGAAGAGAAGAGAAGAGAAGAGAAGAGAAGAGAAGAGAAGAGAAGAGAAGAGAAGAGAAGAGAAGAGAAGAGAAGTCGCGCTCCTGCGTCGTGGCATGGGGCGCGCATGCACCACGCAAAACGCGCCTTGCGAGCCGCGCTGTTCACGAGACGGACAACCGTAAAAGAAACGAGCAGAGCCCAGGCGCCGTTTTTTCCCGGGATCAAATATGATTCGGGAAGTTCGTCCCCCCATCCTCTCCTTGTTGCCGCTATTTCTGCTGATGGACCTCCTGTTCCCTGTTTCTCTTACAAACGGTGAGAGCGAAGCTCCGATCCCAATCTGTTGGTCGCTCCGTAAGGCAAAAGACTGGGCGGCAGGAAGCATCGCCGTTATTAGTAAAGCTGCTCCCCACAGCCCCGCAACATGCCGATTCCGATACGGGATTGCAAGGGTGCGCAGGGCAGCTCTGACCCCCAGGCCCACGCCTAACTCGAAAGCTCGTCCTGCTGAGATTTCTGGAATCTCCTATTAACGGGTCTGATTCCTGCCACATCGTCCTCTCCGTAGAGGCGACTCCCTGTGTGCACCGAGCCCGGAATCTCTCTGAGCTAGTTCTCTGTTGGCAGGGATAGAAACAAGTTAAAACTAGAGCCAAAACAAGAGATCCCTTTATAGACGCACCATTATCTTTGGTCATTCCTAAACCCCTTGCCCAGAAGGGAAGAGAAGGGTCGCTGAGCCTAACTGCCTAACCCGAAGTTGGCTCCTATCACTAGCCCAGAAGGGGTTTTCCTGCTCCACTTTGGAAGTGTTTCTGGCTTGTGTTGACATGAATCCAACTCTGCAGTTTTGTTGCTGTGATTTCATTTGACCCAGATAATGACTGCACTTTTCTTGGGAAGTATAGGGAACTGCCATCACATCCCTTTCCCCTCTGAGTGCTAATCACAGTCCTGTCTTGCCATTTTCAGTAGAACTGCATCCAAAAAGTAGAATGTGATTGCATGAATCTGAATCCACCATGCTTTGTAAAGGAGGTCTCCATTATTTGGCAATTTTTCTCCATGTCTTTAACAAGCAGAAGTACTGGCTCCCTGGCTCCTAACCACACAGGCAACCAGTATATCAATGGTTATTTACAGCACACAGTAATGCTGAGTAAGGATTGGTGAACCATTGCCCCAAGATAGTGAAAACCATCTTGCCTCCAACTTTCATTTGGTACTTAGAACTGGGTAGGTAGGTTTTTGGGAGCTTCAAAGTTCAGAAGACTTTTAGCTTGCATAATGTTGAATACAACATGCATTACAGTCACAGAATTATTTGAAAAATGAAGCACAATTTTTAAAGAATTATCAAATGCATAAAATACCAAAGAAGCTCCACAATGGAATATCACATGGTATAGAATTAGCCTTCCTTCTTTCCGTTACAAAGCAGATAAATCTTTATCTTTATACCTTGGAACATCATGTGGACAAGGTACAAAACAAACAAAAAAAGAGGCTGCAAAGGCAAATTCATGTCATGGTTAGTTCCACATGGGAAAAGACCTGCCATTATTCCTGTATTAGCTCTATAAAAGCTTGAAAGTGGGTAATAAATCATGGATTTTCTGTTAAGACATGCACATGTTATTAATCATTCCCGATGTAACAATACCTGAAGTATATGGAACTAAATTTTCATTGAGATCATGAATTTATTTCACATTTTCAAGCCTTAGGAACAATCTAGCAAAAATGAAGTCTGCATATTATATTAATTACTGATGCTTTTAAAACCATAAAAAAGATGTGCTAGTTTGGATAGCAAAACATCAGAAGGAGCCTGGTAGTACCTTTTCTTACTAACCAATTTTACTGAAAAGTATAAGCTTTTATGAGTTGCAGCTCACAAGCCTTTGAATAGAATTGGTTAGTCAGAAAAGATATTACCAGACAACTTATTTCAGGCTGTTTAAGACCATTTTTAAAGCTTATATTGCTATCCTCTGAACCAAAAAAACTGATAAAAAATTGCATCAATTTCTACTGATTACAGTTCTTAGGATCTATTTTTAATATATTATTGTATGTTTGTTCTGTTTTAATCTTTCAGAAAAACATTAAGTCTCACTACAATAATTGTACTGTATTTTGATTTCTAGAATGTGGAACCAGGCCTCTTATAGATGAGTCCACAATGGGATCCCGGATTGTAGGTGGACATGATGCTGAGCCTGGGGCATGGCCATGGCAAGTTAGTCTTCAGATCCACTTCAGTGATGGATCATATCGTCATATATGTGCAGGAGTTTTAATTAGTAACAACTCAGTGCTGACTGCAGCACACTGCATGAAAGATTATGAGTATGTATCTTTCAGTTCTAAATGGTTTTCTGTCCATTTTAGGTGAATGTGTGTATACAGTATATACACACATACACAACCACACACTTTGAAATCTGAATTTACAAGTTTATGTATCAAAAGCCTGATAGCAGCATTCATTCTTCAAAGAAAGAAGGAACGTTTCAGGAAAAGAAAACTGAAAAAGGAGATTTCCTCTTCCCATTAAATGACACACATATGTGCATTTACCCTATGCACATATATCTGTCACCTTGTTGGGGGCAAGAATGACAGTGGTGACAAAATAAGTAACTAAGGAAACTATAGGATTGAGGACTTGCAGCAAAAGAGCCACAATACAGACAATTTGATTGAAGAGTGGAAGAAATAGGCAAGAAAAAAGAAGCTGGAGCAAAACTGTCTAGAATCAAGAAAAAGAATGTGGATTTGGTACTTTGTGCTTCTTGGTCAATATTGGTCAAAAATTTGTAGAAAAATTTGTAGAATTAGAACTTTCCTAAGTTCTCACAAACTTAAGTAATGCCAGTGACATACTTTTATAAGTTCTGAAACCTCTTACTAGCAGGCAAAATTATTTCTGTAGTTCTTTGCATTAGTCCAGATTGTATGCAAAGCTTCCAGTTTCTAATAGTTTCTTTCTTAATTTTGAATAGAATTTCCATGACAACTGCCATCACCTTACATAATGACATAGATGAGTAAATTGCTTATAGTAAAGATTGGCTTTGATATCAGAGAATTCCAGTCTGAAAATTCTTGAACTGAAGTGAAATTATTGAATTATTCTGTTTGCTATAAACCTCAATCAACAATTCTATACCATCTACTGATTCTGTGTGGACCTTTGTTTTTTCCTAGGAACCCACACATGTGGAGAGCTGTAGTTGGTTTGCATCATCTTTATAAACATCAAACTTATACTACAGAATACCATGTCAAAGCTATTATAATCCACTCTGATTTTGAATTTGGAACGTTTGAAAATGACGTTGCCTTGTTCAGAATGATCCATTTTGTCAAGTACAACAACTATGTCCAGCCTGTCTGCTTACCTGATTCTGCTCACTTTCTGATAGATAAATATAAGAATCCATGTTATATAAGTGGATGGGGAAGCACAGAGGAGGAAGGTAAATCTTTTATAATTACTTTAATATTAAGATCAAGATTTTAGTGATTTTAAGCTGCAGTCTTATTTACAAATGAAATTAAATCAGTGCAGTCTAAGCAAGCATAAAGAAAACTGGGCTGGAGGAAAGTTGCATTCCTGAAGGTACTTTAGAGGATATCCATATGTTATAAATGAGAAAACCCAGGGCTGCTAGTAAATGTATTCAATAAAAAGTTGTCAGCCATAATATCAGAACGTTTTTTTAAAAAATCACCTTTTTACCAAACATTTTAGATATATATCCCTAAACAATGAAATGTATTAGTTTTTTAAATTTTTTTTCTTGGATTTTGAACTTTTAAAAATATTTTCAGAAACATTTTAGAATATTATTTAAAAAGTTCAGTTTTGTCTGAATGTAACAGTAATTTACTGCACTGAAGCCTGAACAAACAGGACAGAATACCTATCATTGGCTCAAACAGTATTTTATTTCAACAAATGGGGAATCTAGATTTTAAAGGTACAAAACCTGTGAGCATCTACATGTTGCTCAGTGACAGCTCTCAGCTGCCTTGGATAATATGGCAATGGTAAGAGACACTGGGAAGCAGTAAAACATCTGGAAGACCAGAATTTCTAGTCCTCAGGACAGTGGTGAGCCCTTCTGATGTTGTTGTACTGTGACTCCGAGCATTTTTTCATCATCTCAATGTTCATCTTAGCCATGCTACTGGCATGCCTACCATGCATCCTATGCTATTGGTATATTGCCATTAGCCAGGCTGTTGTTGTTCAGTCGCGCAGTTGTGTCCGACTCTTCACGACCCCATGGACTGCATTATGCCAGGCCCCCCTGTCTTGCACTGCCTCCTGGAGTCTTCCCAAGCTC
>JANHZU010006932.1:13003-23753 GCA_032468055.1 Acrochordus granulatus | reverse complement strand
GGTGGTTCTCCTATTTTAAAAGAAATCTCCCTTCATGGCACTTCATAAAGAGTGGATCTCCCTTCTCCTCACCCCTGTTTTCCCTTCTTAATTCTCACTGCATGGATATGATAGCAGCAATGCCCGCTGCCTCTCTGCATCCCTGTATCTTACTAGAATCCTAGTATGGGGACTGAATATGTTACTGGAAACCTTCTCGGCTTTATTGTTGTGCAACAATCCCATTTCCTCCGCACATGTACCGCCACCACCATCACCAAATACAATTTAGTGAGATTTGTTTGAAGCTGTTGTGGCAACTCTCATTGTCCTTTGGGAGACTATGGGCTGTCAGAGCCATGAACCTGTGCTAACCAGTCAAACCCTAAATATCCCACAATATTTCTAGAACACGAAACCTGTTATTCATTGTCCAGAACTGGGGCTCAGGCACATTGAAGCAGTTCTGCTAGGAAGCCTCAGAAATCCAGAGGCTTTCAAGCCTTGCAAAACTGTTTCTATCCAGAATCAACGCTGGGAGAGCAGATATTTTAGTGGCAAGACTTGTTATAGAACTGTTTCATGAGATGCTCCAGCTTATCAAGAACAATGGTATTGTGTCAATAGCTTCCCAAATCATCTCAAGGTTACCTTGTTTTGCTATTATCTTTGCCATAACTCTGAATACTAGCTTTTTTGGTTCTTCACCTTGTTGCTGGTATCAGTGTTAAACACGCAACATGAGAAAAATTGGATGGAGTTTGAGAACTAATATGAGTGCTTGTTTACAAATGCTAAATTAAAACATAATGTTAGGAAGTGTACAATTTCTTAAAAATGTAATTGCCTCAACTTGTCGAACAAAAGATTTATTTTCTAGATCATTAAGAACAATCATACTATAGCAGTTCAGCACAATTTTCAAGGTCACTTTTCACAGGCAGTTCACAGATATCTTTCCAATGTACAGTCAAGAGAAGTGCCTGTACTGTTTTACTGAGCCCTTATTTCTCTTGTTCAGTCCCTACATGGATACTCTAGGGCAGAGAAAGCCACGTGCATTAGATAAAGTCTATAAAACTGAGACATACAAGCGTACTGGTTTCATTTGTATGAGTTTCCCTCAAAAGAGGAAGAGAATCTATACTTTTTAAAGAATTCATGCTGTCTTATGGGCACACGGTTGTGGAAAGCAGAACTTGGATGTGACTTGAGTAAGAACAAGCAGCTTTGACATGAAAAATCTGGTTCCTCCTCAATAGTATGGTCTTTTTTTGTATTAAATGACAGCTGCCATGTACATACAATATTGGTTGCCTGAAACATATGCAACCTTTCAAGTGGAAGGTAAAAGGATTCTTTGATTCCATGGAAATATGTATCCTGGATGCAGATACTTACTGCACATAGGTAGCAAATTCAATGGACCTCATAAATAGTAGTGTCAAAACTGAGTATGCTATAACTCATTTCAAGTTACCCAGACATAAATACAATATTAAAGCCTTTTTCTGCCTATTTCAAGCAAATCTGGCCTGCAAAAACCAGCATAGCTACCGGATTGCAGCATAGAGGATTTTCTTTATCTTGTTGTTGACACTGAATGCTCATCAGGAATTCTGCATACAATCTGGATTTTATGGGAGCCCTACAATATCAAATAACCTAGCCACATCCCAGGCACTAGACAAACCATTTTGCATGGACAATGCACAACTGGTGATTCTTTGGTCTCTTTTTACAAGCCTCCCAGTCATTGTAACTCCCTTCTGGTCATCATAAAGGATCTGAAAGGTTGTCTGCTTGAATTCCCATTTTGTTGTTGTTCAGTTAAACTTTTTTATCTTTATTTATTTATCAGATTTATATGCCACCAAAATCAAAAACAATTCTCAGCGGCGTACAGTAAAAGTAATATTTTTGTTGTTCAAAAGTTGAATAAACTTTTGTTGTTCAGTTGCTAAGTTGTGTCCAATTCTTCATGATTCCATGGACTGCAGCATGCCAGGCCTTCTTGTCTGTCTCCTGGAGCCCACTCAAACCCATGCCCATCACATCGATGATGCTGTCTAACCACCTCATCCTCTGCCATCCCCTTCTCCTTTTGTCTTCAATCTTTCCCAGAAGCACTGTCTTTTCCACTGAGTCCTCACTTCACTTTAAGTGGTCAAAGTATTTGAGCTTTAGCTTGAGTATACATCCTTCCAATGAATAATCAGTGTTGATTTTAGGACTGACTGGTTTGATCTCCTTGCAGTCCAAGGACTCTCAAAAGTCTTCTCCAGCAGCACAGTTCAAAGGCATTTTAGCTGACTGATTCCCAAGATGTCATTATTCAATCTTGCCATCTCATGTTTAACCACATCCAGCTTACCTTGATTCATAGATCTTACATTCCAGGTTCCGATGCAATATTGTTCTTTACAGCATTGTGCTTCCCTTTCACCTCCAGTCACATCCACAACAGAGCTTCTTTTTGGCTTTGGCCCAGCCATTTCACTCTTTCTGGGAAAAAAAGAAAATTTCTATTTGTAATTCCTTCTGATCTGAGACGCTCATCTTCTGGCGTCCTGTCTTTTAGCCTTTTGTTATTGTCCGTGGGCTTTTCTTGGCAAGGATATCGGAGTGGGTTGCCATTTTCTTCTCCAGTGGAGTCCTGTAGCCCATTATTCACCAGATATTCAGGAACCCCAACAATATCTAGCATGATCCTTTTTAACCTGAGCAACAACTGAGCCAGTATGGATTTCTTTAAATTACATCTCGTATTTTTTATGGGAGGGAAACTCTCTTTGTCTAACTCCTCTGATGAGACCTGTGTGATATGATTGAAACTCTGGCACAGCTCTCATCTTTGTTGGAGCACACAAGCCCCCCCCAACCACAGCAAGGTGGTAAGTCACTGGCGGGATCTATTCAGTAGTGCTGCCATTTTGTAGCATGCATATCTCTAAAGATGACTTTTGTTTACCCCATGGTATTTTCCAACTCCTTTTCATTAGCTGCCAGTCATGTAAGCCCCAGTACACTCATTCTTGTGTATCATGGTCTCTACCACCATTTCTGTTTCTCAATTTGGTGTCACTTGCTTATGCTTCTTTGCATCAGTACTCCAAATGGCTAGCAATTCTGGAAAATGAACTAATAGATGCTAACAGGCAGCAACTAATGAAATGTCAGAAGGGACCATATTAAAATGAATAGACACTATTGAAGTGGCTGAAATCTGGAGTGAGGCTACAGTTCAGCATAGAATCTCTATGTGCACAACTGTGAAATAACTGTTATGGAATGATGGGATATAGGACTCTTAAGTACAAGAGTATCTCATTCTTGTGTATCTCACAACTTCCAATGTGGCAATAATCCAGTTTTCTGCATATTTTCCCTAGGTGCATTGTGGAATTGTGTTTTGCAGTAGCTATCCATTTTTTGCCATGTTTCACCCTTTTGAATCTCCAATCTATTTCATTTTTTTAAACTAAATATACTCATTTCACTTCCTGCATCTAAGGGCTGAAAAATGTGCTCAGGTATTAAATAGATATAAGGTATATCAGGTATATCAGGTATATAAAGAATACTGAAGGAACAAGTCTCATGATTCTTTTGGGAATAGCTGTTCCAATGAAATTATCTGAGTACTGATGTTTCAAACAGACATTGTATCTAATTCATTGGCAGTGAACCTTGTATAAAATCTGACTATATAAGAAATACATTTTTGGAGCTCACCATTTTATTTCACAGGATTTAATCATGGTTCTCCTAACAACTGTTCCAAATAATCAGACTACCCAAGTAGAATAATTGTTTCTTAGAAAATTGCTTTGGAGTCATTCCTTATCTGCTTATTACACATAGCTAACTAACCATTGCCTCCATTGTTTGACAAATTAATCCATTAAATATTACCATGACATGCCTTTCTAAAATCTATAAATATATGGGCAAGAAAAACAGACAAGATGTTAGATTTCATTTAATTTCTATTTTACTGTCTCTTCAGAAGGTAATGTAAATAAAAACCCATTCTCCAACTTACAGCATTTCTCATGAAAATAATCACAGTTTGCTGATTCAGGAGCTGTTTTCTCTAGTTCCTTGCATGTATATTTTGCTGAAGGCTGATGATCAGTACACCATGAATTACAACAGCGAGCATAAATAATCATATCAAGAGAAATTTCAAGTGGTCAACATGTAGTAAATAAAATAACAGTGTTTTGTTTGCAGAGAGAGAAGTGAAAAATTATTTATATTGCTTCAGTTACCAGAAGTATCCTTCTTGTGGAATTTTGTTTTGAACAGAATCAGGTACTAAACTTGTGAAAATATACTGAACAAAAATAAAAATGGAAAACCACAGCATTGAGCCTGTTGAGTGGCAGCATCCATTTAGTATCTTTTATAGACTTAGTGGTAGTAATCCATGTTGCGTTTGCTTTTCTTGAAGCTTAAGTCAAAAAAGTTCTGGCTAAAGAGTTCTTGGGAACAAGCTAATTATTATCCCACAAGGAGAGTGAGACTCCCCCTTTCATTCGGCTTGCCATCTTTTATTTTTTTAATGTTATTGATGTTATTGCAATTTCTTTGATTGTGATGAACTTCCCAGAGTTCTTGAGAGTTAGGTGGCATACAAGTTTAATAAACTATTATTATATACACAGTAATTGAAACAATGGCTAATATTGGTTTCTGTATGCATTGAGTTCTTCCCAAGAACGTAGGATGATGTTATGTATTAGGCTAAAATATGTGCAGATTTAAGCAGTGTGGCCTTTTGTAATTGAAACCTGAAAATGGTATCAATATGCAGATTTTTCTAAGTACTGTACAAGATTTTTTAACATGGCACCCAGTGCATTAATAAACACTGGTACTACCACAGCTGGTTTGCACCATAATCTTTCAAATTCAGTTTTTAAATATTGATATTTTGAGATTTTCTCCAATGTTTTATCTTCTGATCTTTTGTCCCCTGATATTGTCACATCAATTATCCATGCTTTCTTCTTTTCAACCACAAATAAATCTGGTGTGTTTTGATCCAAGATATTTATTAGTTTGTTGCTGTCCATGGGGTTTTCTTGGCAGGGATACTGGAGTGGGTTGTCATTTCCTTCTCCAGTAGAGTCCTGTAGCTCATTTTCCACTAGATGTCCAGGATCCCCAATAACATCTAGTGTGGTCCTTGTTAACCCGGGCGACAACCGAGCCGGTTTGGATTTCTGTAATTTACTTCTCATATTTTTTTCTCATATTAGCCAGGCTAATCCCTTGCTATTAGACATTAACTAGCTGGATTGATGGAAATACTATTACCACTAAATAATAAAAATTTAAAACAAATTATTATTTCAAACTGCAGTATTGTGATCGAAAACAAATAATTTATTAAAAATATGTGAATTTTATAGCATAGCATGGTGGTAAAATACTTTGTATAATGATAGCTTATTGCACAAATAGCATGAATTTTAAATTGTTCCATAGTGATATATGGTCATTACTTTGTCACTCAAAGCTGCAATACTAAAAAGATGAAAAGGAAAAGAATGACATTATAGTAGTCAAACAAATAGTATGGGTTATATAAAATTTGCAAAGATTGTCACAAATATAAAATACAGTATGACTTATATGGGGCAGAAAACTATTATCCAAAAACTTTCAAAATTCCATCAGTTTCCCCTACTGGGCGATACATATATCATTATACAAAACAATATATACAAAATATATACATTACACAAAACAAACATACTTCCAGCTTTAACTTGTGCTTTTATTACAGGTAAAGGTAAACATATATTACAAGAAGCTCAAGTTGACATTATTCCACTGCCAATCTGTAATAGCTACGATTGGTATGCAGGCACAGTATCCTTGAAAATGATTTGTGCTGGCTCTGAAAGTGGACATGTTGATAGTTGCCAGGTAAGTTGGTGATAATTTCATTGTAAAAATATTGCAAAACTATCTTATATTGTTGTTGCTTGATCACATTTTTAATGAGTAGAAACTAAGTAATATGTCCAATAATGTGATATAAACCAATAGTTGATGAAAGTCCCATGTCATATTTGAATATTTATGGTAACATTAAAAATATTTTGTTGTTCTTTGTTGTTATTTTTTCAAAATCATTAGTTATAAAAGTGACTGATATGCTCTAGACACACTATAAAAAGAGAAAAAACAATCATTCATTTTTAAAAAATAATTCCTGAAAGCAAATAGATGTTATGGGAAAACTAAATTCCTGTAGAAGTTTGTGCATATAAACATGAATATAAAGTAAAACGAATAATTATGTTTCACATGTTACCTCAATGAAGATCTTAGCAGTAGCTGTGAGATAGCAATAGGGTGTAAAAGTGGGTAAGGATTTTGTTTTTCTGATTCAGATCACTTTACTTCTATTCAGAATAGATCACTGGGAAATAAAGAATGATTCTCAATACCTGTGTACAAAATGCTTAATAATAGATAACCCTCCAATGTGTTGCATTTGTAGCGTAATTTCAGTGTAGTGTAGTCACTAAGGTACCACCAGGGAGTTGCTAAGGTATAATGTAGTTGCGAAAGTGACAGTTTCTAGATTGCCCTCAGCCATGGAAGCTCACTGGACAACTTTATTCTACTCAGTATTTGTCCAATCAATCTCAGAATGTTGTTGTGGGAAAAATAGGATCCTACCTTGTATCCTACCTTGAGCTCCTAAATGAAAGACACTCTATATAGTACATTTAAAGAATAAATAAATAAATCTGCAGCTGACCCAATCAAGATATCAGTTTACATATATTTAAAGTATCTTTGTTGTGGTTCAAAAAAAGCAAATATTTCCCTTTCAAGATATCCAAATTTATCTATATTTCCAAATGATTGATATTTTTATTTGAAAAGTTATAGCAAATACACTCGGACTAATTGGATCATATACTAAATCTTCAGAATAGTACTTAAGCAATATTTAACTTGTCTTTATTTTTCATATTGTAGGGAGACAGTGGTGGTCCTCTGGTGTGTTATTTTCCGGATGTCCACAAATATTATATAATAGGTATCACCAGTTCTGGCTATGGCTGTGGCAGACCAAAATTTCCAGGACTCTATGTGCGTACTGAAAGTTACAAAAATTGGATATATTCGTATTTATCTAACAAATCCAATATTGTAATCCTTCACCTTCTGCTAATTTTGGGGATTGCTGGATGGATAACTTTCCATAGTGTATATAACACAAAAGTTCCTTTTATTAAAATAGGATGATGGCTGATGATGTGTTGAGTTTTTGTCTTTCTCTTGCGAACATATATTTTTAGGAAAATCCTCAGTAATGGAACTAATTGATTTCTGAAATAATTCAATACAGTAAACTTAGTCCAACATTCGGTTTTTCCCCCTCCGGTCCGTACGAGGCTTCCTTCGCCAAGCTCGCGGGGGTGAAGACGCGTCATTCGTCACGCGGAGGAGGAAAGAGACGCGCGACGCGAACGGCATCTGAGTCGATTGCTTCGCGCAGTCCGACCACGGCGGAGGAGGGACCCCCTCGCCTCCGCCGCTCGACAGCACCGGGCGCCCCTCAGGCCGGCGGAGCCTCTCGCGGCTGAATTCCGCGAGGCGGGAGGGCGCGGAGGGCGAGCCCCCGGCCGCTTCAACCGCTCCTTCAGCCGCCTCCGCTGCAGGCGCCGAGCGCGGAAAGGGGCCGCCGCGCTGGCCCAGTCGGGACGATGAACTGGGGCTCGCTGGTCACGGCCGTCTCGCTCTTTTCGCCGGCGCTGCTCCGTGGGACCTCCCGCGCGAACGGCTCAGAGTTAGAGGGTGAGCGGGCGGGGCGGGCGCTTCTCGGGCAGGTTCCCTCTCGGGGCGTCGGCGCGGCTCTGGGACGACGCCCTCAGGCCCGACCGCCGTAGCCTGAGCAGACGCAGGCGCGAAGAAGGCCGTCGACGAGCCGCGGGACGCCGCTCGGACGTGGAGGAGCAGGCCTCCGCGGGCAGGAGGTGCCGGGACGCCCGGTTGAGGTCGCGCTGCCGCTCGAAGGCCGCTCGGGAGCCGGGAAGTTTCCCCACTGAGCGGAAACAACAGTTGGCGTCCGTTTCTGCGGCGAAAGCCGTTACACGCGCGCGCTCGGCTGCCGCGGCGTCGAAACCCGCTCGAGATCCATCGGACGCGACGCTCTCCCGACGCCAACCGGGACGGCGGCGCTGCTCTCGGCCGAGTCACCCCTTCGGGACCGGGATGCCCTCTGAGTCCTGCCGGCGCCTGTCCGGAAAGCAAAGACTAAGTCATGGGAAGGCTCCTTGACGGGACGGCTCTGTCGCTGGGCTGCCTGTTTTTGTTCAGGGCTGTTCTTGGCTTCGGGGGCGTTGTTTTTATGAAAGCGTGTAAGTGCTCTGATGGCGTCTTCTTAAAATTAGATTCCACGGACACGGCCCTTGGTCTCTTATGAGGTACAGTATAACCTGCTTAGGTTGTGGATCCATCGTAGCTGTTGCTTTCCTGAGTCGGTATTGACTAATTCCTGCCTTTTGTTTCTTCCCTCATATTGTACTCTTAGGCCTTCAGGTGCTTTGCCTTCAGCACTTCTTGCACCTATGCTTTTGTACATGTATATATGTTTATACAATATGCCTTATGTATTAATGTGCTTCTTTTCTAATACTTTTGTAGTTTACATTCCAGCTCAGTGCAGCAGCAACATGTTTCAAATGTCCTCAAACGTTTAATATCTTAGGCTAGTTAAGCGATCGAGCATATCTTTCAGAACTGTAAGGGTTTTATACCCCTCTTATGGATCCCTGTCTTCTCTTGTCAAGGGGCTTGCTCAACTCAGTGAATCTATGACCCTTGCCATGTAGAGACACCCAAGACAGTCAGATCATAGCAAAGAGTTATGACAAAACATGATCCACTGGAGAAGGAAATGGTAACCCACTCCAGTATCTTTGCCAAGAAAACCCCATGGATAGTTTCAAAAGGCTAAAATATATGATGCTGGGAGATGAGCCCCTCAAGTCAGAAGGTGTCCAGTATGCCACAGGGGAAGAGCAGAGGGCAATTACAAGTAATTCCAGAAAGAGAAGTGGCTGGGCCAAAGCCAAAAGGATGCTCAGCTGTGGATGTGTCTGGAGATGAACAGAAAGTCCAATGTTGTAAAGAACAATATTGCATCGGAACCTGGAATGTAAGGTCTATGAATAAGCTGGATGTGGTCAAACATGAGATCGCAAGATTAAACATCAACATCTATGGAATCAGTGAACTGGTGAATTTAATTCAGATGATCACTATATTTACTATATAATCCTTTAGAAGAAATGGAGTAGCCCTCATAGTCAAAAGTGGAAAAAGCAGTACTGGAGTACAATCTCAAAAACAACAGAATGATCTTGATTCAAATCCAAAGCAGACCATTCAACATCACAGTAATCCAACTCTATGCCCAATAATGCTGAAGAAGCTGAAGCTGACTGTTTCTTTGACAGCTTACTACACTTTCTGGAACTCACACCAAAAAAGATGTCCTTTTTATCATAGGGGATTAGAATGCTAAAGTACGAAGTCAAAGATAACCAGAATAATCGGCAAGTTTGGCCTTGGAGTACAAAGTAAAGTAGGCCAAAGGCTAACTGAGTTTTGACAAGAGAACATGCTGGTGATAACAGTCACTCTTTTCCATCAGCACAAGTGGCGATTCTACACTTGGACATCACCAGATAGTCAACACTGAAATCAGATTGCTTATACAATTACAACCAAAGATAGAGAAGCTCTATACAGTCAGTAAAAACAAGACCTGGAGCTGACTGTGGTTCAAATAATGAGTTTCTTACTGCAAAATTTAGGCTTAAATTGAATAAATTAGGTAAACTCATTAGGCCATTCAAATATGACTTCAGTCATGATTCCTTCCTTCCTTATTTACTTATTTTACACATTTCTATGCCGACAATCTCCAAAGACACTTGGTGGCTTACAAACTTTACCGGGGCATACTCTGCAGTTCCTGCTCTGCCCCCGAGATAGGCAAGTCTAGCTCCGACTCGCTGCTCCCATCATTGCCGTGTGATGAATAGATTTAAGGGATTAGATCTGGTAGATGGAGTATCTGAGGAAATATGACAGAGGTGCATAATATTGTACAAGAGGTAGCTACTAAAACTATCCCAAAGAAAAATACAAAGCAGAATGGCTGTCTGATGTGGCTTTTCAAACAGCTTAGGCAAGGAAAGTGAAAGGCAAGGGAGAAAGGGAAAGATATATCCAACTGAATGCAGTTTTCCAGAGAATAGCAAGGAGATAAGAAGGCCTTCTAAAATGAACAATGAAAAGAAAGAGGAAAACAATAGACTGGGAAAGACTAGAGTGCTTTCCAGGAAAATTGGAGATATCCAGGGAAAGTTTAATGCAAAAATGGGCATGATAAAGAACAAAAGTAGCAGGGACCTAACAGAAGCAGAAAAGATTAAGAAGAGGTGGCAAGAATACACTGGAAACTACACAAGAAGGATCTAAATGTCCCTGATAACCATGATAGTGTAATCACTGACAAAGAGCCGGACATCCTGGAGTGTGAAGCCAAGTAGGCCTTAGGAAGCATTACTAACAACAAAGCCAATGGTAGTGACAGTATTCCAGCTGAACTATTTAAAATCCTAAAAGATTATGCCATTAGAGTGCTGTGGTCAATATGCCAGAAAATGTGGGAAAATCAGTAAGATTGGAAAAGGTCAGTTTACATTCCAATCCCAAAGAAGGGCAG
>JANHZU010006931.1:255786-268248 GCA_032468055.1 Acrochordus granulatus | reverse complement strand
TACGCACCGGGTCTATCTGGGGTAGTGCAACCCCATCAAGAGATAAAGATGGAAATGTCCTAGGACCCGGACCCCCCACCACCCAAAGCCACTCCGTCTTGCCAGGATTCAACCGAAGTCTGTTGTTCCCCATCCAGCCCTGAACAGCCTCCAGGCACTGAGTCAGGGCCAGGACATTGTTGACTTAAAGATGTTTCTAATGGGTCAGGGTATAAATTTTCTTTTTACCTCTTCGGTTGTTTTTAATTATCTTTTTAAATATCCGTTAACATTTAAGAGACAATGCTTTTCTTCCTGTGCTCTGTATTTTAAAGAACATTCCAATAGATAACTGTAATAATCAGAATTCAGGAGTAGATATTTGTCGTAGTTTGTTATAGCAAGCATTTAAAAATGAAAGATATAAACATAGAACCCATATATTTACATTATTTTTCATTAAATGTAGACAATAATTTCCAGTTGGCACAGAATGCAGCAGCATGGACAATCCTAGGGCCCCAAGGGTGGCCCATATAACACCACTGTTGCTAATTTGCTTCTGGGTCTACTTCAAGGTGTTGGTTATCACTATTAAAGTCCTGAATGACGTAAGTCCAGGTTATCTGCAAAGGGATCTCATCCTAATGGGATTGCCCTGCCCCACCTACTCTGGCAGAAGGGGTATACTCTGGACTTCGTTGGCCAATGAATTTTCATTGATAGGACCCAGCAGAAGAGCTTTTTCTGTCATGGCTTCCGCCCTTTGGAATATTGTATTCCTTGAGGTAAGATCTGCCCAATTCTCCTGGCTTTCCAAAAGTGCCTGAAAATTTGGTTCTGCCAACTAACTTGGAGCCCTAATGGGGGCATTTCATTCTGGAGATAGTTGATTAGGAGAAGATTCCTCCCCCCCAGTTTATGTATTGGTCCCATTTTATCTTTTTTTTTTAATAATGTTAATGTTTTAATTCTTATTCCTAAATATGTTAAATGTTTTAATGGTTTTATATTGTGTTTTTATGATGCTATAAGCCATCCAAAATCACTTGACAATTAGAAGGGCAACATATAAATTTAACAAAATTAAAGTAAACAAATAAAATCTTGAATTGTTAGCTAATAATAATGCAGTACTGAAACTTCAAAATGGCAACATTTTATATTATAGGCACATTTATTGTTTTATTAGATTAATATTAAATGTGGAAATAAATGCATTAGTTATATTAAATTTTGCAGCTTATTTTTCAATTGGAGAAAAGGTAATATTTCCTGAAGAAGATACAGAAATAGACAAATGGAGTAAAAATGTCATTAGAATAGTGATTATTAGCAGGTAATAGGACAAATCTGTTTGAAATCTAAAACAATTTTTGCTTTTCTTTTCTGATTCTGCTCAAAAATATACATATACATTAAAAATGAGTGTCTGTGTATGTATAGTTTGTTAGTATATTGTACTGCAAAAATTGGAGAACTGCAAATTTTTCATTGTGTTTTGCTGCAAATGAAATAAAAAATATCCAAACTGGATTAGCTTTAATAAAGCTAAAATTAATAAAGTTAATAAATTTCACTTTAGTATTTTTTAAGGAAGATGAGCATTCCAGGGCCATTTTAGAGCAACATTTAAGAAGTTGTAATTACTATGTGGTATACAATATATTTGCACATTTCTCTCCCTCTGTTGTCATTCTAGTGGGTGATGTGCAACAGAAATGGTAAAATATATAATCTGATGTTGTTATGCATTATATTTTCTTTACGCTAAATGGAACAAATTAGAGAAAAACTAGTAATATGTTTTGTACATTTTAATAACCAGGTAAAGCAAACAAATATTTTACTTCTATCTTCTACAATAAATAATTTCTGATAGTTGTTCAGTCATGTCTGACTCTTCACAACCCCATGGATCACAGCATGCCAGGTATCCCAGAGTCTGCCCAAATCCACTCCCATTGCACTGTTGTCTAACCATCTTATCTCATCCTCTGCTGTCCCCTTCTCCTTTTGTCTTTAATGTTTCCCACCGCTCTTTTCTAATGAGTCATAATAACATTTTAGTAGGTGTATTTTCTTGTCATATTCTTCCTTATATGGTATTCTAGTACTCATTTAATTTACATTCTTCATCTCATGTAATTATTTTATTTTCAAATGCCAGGCCTTGGCTGTTTGATTTGGGATGTTTTGTATTTAAAAGTTTTTCTTGGAGACTCCAGAAACTCCAGAATCAAAATGTATAAAGTCTGTAATATCAAGAATTCTTAGAATGATAAATTAATTTGCATGAGCTACATCTATGAATAAAATTGACATTGTCATTGGGTATTAATCTTCCATTTTGTTTTTATTTGGTTGTATTATATTTGGCATTTTAATATTTTACTACATTTCAAGTATAGAGGGTAGCATTTGGCCAATTAAATTTCCTTCTCTCTCATCGCCCCCCCAAGTTATGATGAATTGTCTACCAGACCTGGGAACGTGGAGGAGAGAGGGGAGTCATTAAAGAAAAATTCCTTAATCCAGAAGGAGGGAAACATGTAAAAAAGATTATGCCTTAGTTACACTAAGTATAAGTTACACTAAGTATAAGTTGATTTGGAAAATCGCTTTGGCAGACTTTCAAGATTTTTTTATATTACCCTAGTAACAATAAAAATCATTTCACAAATCCAAGTGGTTCTTGTTTTCTGAGTTTGCCAGTTTCAGAGAGGAATGTTATTTTCAAGGACACTGGAAATGCATTGAATGAATTGATATTGTGCTGGTGATCAGTTTAGAATCAAATTCGTTCTTTATTTTTCTGAGAAATAATTCTGAAAGTATCATTTCAGAAAATAAAGATGACTTAAAATGCAAATGCTCATATATTCATTTATTGTCAGCTGTTGATAATAATCTAACTTTGTTGATCATAATCTAACTGCATTTCATTCTTCATAATTCAACTTTTCTAATAAATGGTTTTAAGTTGTCACACACAAGTAAAAACATATTGCCATTTTGCAGTGTGATATTAATGTTCATCTTATCAAAAAGGCACACATGCTAAATGCATATTCAGATCATAGTCTACATTTTTCCTCATTTAAATGCTGAGAAAGGAACACATCAAAATGTTTCTTTAAGATAGCCATTTTGACTCAGAGTAAAACACTGAAGTTGTGTGCTTACTATCCATTTTGTGAACATTATTGCCTTTATATTCCTCATGTTTGTAACTGTTTGTAGAATCTCTAATGCTGGGCACAGTTCAAATCTTCCAGAGTAAGACCTTGCCTGGAGACCCCATAATATCCAGAATGTTAAAGCTTGAAGTCCTCTATAACCGCCTAACATTTTTTAACTAGTTCCTATCTGACCACTGTAAAGAATGTGCATTTAATAATACTGAAGAGATTCTTATGTTTTCTCATCTATGTAACTTCTTCCTGTATTTTACTACCTCAACAAAATAACATATGCTATTATCTTTATCACTATTTGTCATATCATCTATTTAAATAGCAAATAGTTTCTTTCTTAGCTTTTTAGTTCATTATTTAGATTGTCTGCTTTATTTAAGGGAAAAAGTAATTAGACAAAGAACTACAAGACAGATTTTTGTACTAAACTCCCCCAACATTGTTTTAAGCATATCGGTACTCCAGTTGTTTTGCCCAGATGATTTTACAGTTGTTTGGACATGTTTCTTCATGTTATCTCTTCTTTTCATCTCTTCATCAAATGAAAAATCTTAGGATTTGTTAGCTAAGCCTTCATGATTGTTTCCTGATGTCATTTTAGCTTGTTGGACTATGCCTTTGGTGGACAGTTTTTTCTGATAATGGATATAGTTAAGATGTTCTTATCCAATATCAAAACAGTTGTAAAATATATGTAACTTTCACAATACTTTCTTGGTTTACAGTTGTAAAATATATGTATCTTTCACCATACTTTCTTGATTTAGGCTTATTTATTTCAGATAGTCTGTAGATAGTCATCTTCAGATTTTCTTTTAAAAGCAGTGATTCTTGCTTTTAAATAATTTCAAAGATTAGAAATCTAAAATAATGAATAAAAACACTGAATTTCTTTAACACTGATTATCATTGATTCATTGATAGTGAAGTTCACTTTCACAAATATCCCAAAGTTTACCAATATACTAGATGCTATATCAGAAGTCATCATATGGCAGTTAGTAACATATTATTGGGATTGACAGACATTTCTGATTGATGGTATGATCCAAAGGCTTTGTTACTTGCTTTGCCTTGGCTGGAGTGAATTTTGATAATGCTATACTTTCTGTGTGCAAGTTATGAAACTTTTGTTCCCAAAATGTAATGTTGATTAATGCCACATCTGTTTATTGCTGCTCTCACCCATGATTTGGTCATGGTTGAGAGGACTGATCTGTCATATATTTACCGATACCTTTAGGGGTAAACCAGCAATGGGCCTATTTGGGTATTTATTTTTTGGCACATTTTTAAATTTCCCATCTCCCTCAGAGGTGCTCCATCAGTCTTTATCAGGGATAAAGAGAATAGAATGACAACTGTTATTCAGGAAAGTCTGTTGACAAGAGACACTGTTCTACAGAAAGCTGGTATGATGCCTTACAATATATGTGAGGTTGGAGTGATGGAGCAAACTGTTGTCCACCTTGTTGCACAATTCTGTCTGGATTGTTGGACTCACTTTGTTGGGTTGGGAAACCCTCAGACTTGTTTTGCTGGTAGACCTCAAATTACTTTCCCTTTTTTAGGAGAAAGTCCACTATATCAATTATAGGCTTGCCCCAGAGTTGATTTGGCATGCTAGTCCTTTTATTATTTTGAAATAAAGTGGAAATGATTGAAAATGGGAGAGATTTCCATCAATCCTTTCTCAAAAGGATTCTCTTTAGCCACTAGAAGAGGCTAATTAAATTGATCTACCTTAGGTGCCTAATAAACTTGGAGAGGCTCAAAGAATGCTTGGAGAATATGTGGACTAGCAGAATTTAAGGTCTTGCATCTCTCAACAGCATTGTTTCTAAAAAATATCTCCTGTGACTCCATAGGGGATGTGCAATTCTATTGGTCTTGCTTGATTTATCAAAACTCATTCTGGAACACCTGCAAAGATAGGAAATGGGAAGTATATGTTTTGGGTATTTTTTCTTTCCTCCTTATTAATTAATCCTGTTGGTCATGATGGTGGATGGCCAAATCTCTGGGCAAGAAGTATGCTTTTTCCCTTGGAGGTTAAATAATGAGTGAGAGGTTTGCTGGAAACTTTTTCTTCTCTGTTTTTCCTAAGAGCAGCAGCTGGTTATGGGATAGAAATCTAGTAAGGAGTTCAACCACCCAGACTTCTTAGTGCAGTGAATAAAATTTCCTTCAAAGATAAAGGTATTATAAACTCCAGATGAGTAATTCATGGCAGCAAAGATTTTTGCAGTCCAGATATGATGAGCCAGTTTTTTTCTCTAAGGTCTAATTGACTTTTCTGATTGGTTTCATCCCATGATTCCTTCATGTAGTCTTTGTCTTTTGACTCCTAATCCTTGTCTTTAAACTAAACACCCAGGTTTTTCTTTATGTTCACAATAAATAAAATAGTTTATTTTTAATATTTTAATATTAAAATAATTCATTAAACAGATAAATTTGGTGCCACTTGTGTTCAGTGGGATTATCAAACTCTTCACCCCTCTCCAGATGTTCAAAGAGCTCTTGTGCTTATCCATTAATATTAAAAGAAAAAAAATCCTTCTTTAGTCCTGCTCTTATAATTTTGGTTGAGAGACAGAGAAAAATGTAGTATGTCTTCCATGTATCAAATGCACATGGAAGACAGAGTTGCTGCATTACCTAGGGCTTTCCTCATTGGACAGACAACTAGGTATTGTAAACTTATTTTTGTGTTGTTCTATACTTTTGTGCTTTCTATAACAGGCTGTAAGCAGATCATTACAAGAAATGCACACTGTAGCAGAATCCTTCTTTACCAGAAAAGATAGACTGGGTATGGATTAATTCTATATATTTAATAATTCTTTATCAGAAAGTACCATCAAAAGATCAGGAAATACCATCAGAAACTAAGGTGTAATTACATGTTGTGTAATTTGGAGATGTGTAATTTCAAGTCAAACAAATTATATCATTCTTTCTCTTAAAAACTATTCCTTTTGTTTGTTTAATTAAATTGCATCTGTGGCTTCAATTCTGTTCAAGCTTCTTGAAGTTGAGGATTAGTCTGCTACACAGTGAAAAAAAATTCATTAGCAGGAGGAAGCTGGGCTATGGAAAGTAACCAGTGTTATTCTTTGGGGTGGATTGAATCAGCTTCCTGTGTAAATCCATAGCAGTTTTCTGTGAAAAAAAGTTCAAGAGGGCCATTTTTCCCATTTGAAACAAATTAATAGTCAGAATTAATAGGCATTTTCTTTCTCCTCAGTTTTCTAACATATTTTCATATATGAAAATATATGAAACATATATAGAGGATTATATAGAGATTATATATAGATTATATAATCCTCTAACATATAGAGGATTAGTTATATCAGCACTCCCAGCCTACTGCCTTGTTCATCTAATTGGTTTTGCTTCCACCATTGATAGATTTATATATGTAAAACTTTATTGATTTTATACACGTTATATTTTAATTTTGCATGAGAAAATCAGCAATGCTTTGTCTTGTATATGAAAAATGAACTGAAGAGTTCAAATGCAGAAACTGAATACAATCTTCATATGGTTGTATTTGGCTTCCTATGATCAGCTCTATAAGATCCTAATATGTTGCAATTGGATTTTATAGATCATAGAGCATCTGTACATTTTTACAAGCATAAATTGTCCATCTCATGACCATTCTTCCTAAAATATTAATTATGGCACAGACACAAGAAGACAGTTTCTAGAGGGCTGAATATTATATTTATTATTTAACTGGAAAAAATGTTTTTTCCATGTGGTTACATTCATGTGTTTTTTTTCTTTGTAGGTTCTTACTATTACATTTTATAGAAGCTTCTTAAGCAACTCAAGGTAGCATTTGTCATTTTTCTTCCTAGGAGATGTGAGATTTAGCTTACATCTAACAAGCTATCATATTATCAAAACATGGAGGACAATATACTTTTTGTATCTCACCTTACAAATCTGGGATCAGTCAAATTTTCTATACTTTGGATAGAAAATCAGATAGGAAATCAGTCATATTAGATCATTCCTAATAGTGAGACAGGTATTGACATGAACTATGTTGCTATCTCTGTAAGGGTAATGGAGATTTCAAACATTAATCCCTGTATCTATACAGGGATCACTGATGAGGGATGTAGCAAGGAGGGAATCTAATGAGAATCTTTGAGTAAAACCTAAAGATTCTATTCCATTAGTCAACCAATTCCTTTACATATCCCCCCACCCTATTCCACTGCTTGATTGAATTGATAGTGAAAATTTAATGAGACAGAGCTTTAAAGTATATTGATCAAGATTAATTTCATATCTTCCCAGATATGTACTTAATAAAGTTCCCTGGACTTTATTAACAGCATTGTCAGACACCAGATTTAATTTATTTGAAACTTAGAGTTTGTAGAATCTAAATAATTTGCCTCCATCTGGAGATTGATGAGAAAAGCTTATTAGAACAAATGCTATCAACCAAGAAACATATGATTATAAGTGGAATAAGTTTCTGGCATTTGCATCAAATCTTTCTCTTGCAACATCTTTTGCATTTTGCCTTCTGAGAGTGAAGAGTTTAGTTTTAGTATTGTCACTCCTCATGACATATTCCTCCTTATGCTTGTTCTCCTAAAACTTCCATTTAGTAGCAATAGCAAATAATGTCTCTTATTTCTAATTTGTCTGTCCTTAACATTTCATAATTATTTTATGTTGTGGTGAAGCTTTTCTCTTTTGTATAATTTTCCACTTAGTAGAATTCATGAAACTAGTATAGGGTTCAGGCACATTTTATAGAATATATCCAACAGAAGACAAAATCATTCAGATGTGTTTCTCTGACTTCACTGATCCTGATTCACTAGAAAAATAAAGGAGGTATAAAGCTGTACTTTAAAGATGAAAATTGAATTCTTCACAGTTGCTGCTGTGCATTATTTTAATTGCCACATGTATATGATCTGGAAACTTTGTATTTCTATATGTATAGAAATATACATATATTTCTACATGTATATGATCTGGAAACTTTGTATTTCTTTCATGGGCTAGCTTTTGTATTTTCAGAAAGAAAGTAAAGCAGAGCCACATGCATTATCATAGATTTCTCAGAGAAACTTTAAATATTTTATTATGAGAACAAACTTTATAGTTGTAAAACTTAATGGTCCTAAAATGTTTTCTGACAGTTGTATGGCTCAAGTTGTGGGCTTTGCCAAATAATTATCTGGCCCAATAATCTTTCCAGCTTGTATGTCACCCGTAGCTTTTTCAGGCTTGATTCTTGGTCTCAAGTATAGGCTATAGAACTACTATTTAATAATAGACTGCCAGTGGGTGTTTAAGAGCAAAAGCACTATTTTTAACCTTTAAAACTTTACAGTATTACCTTAAGGATTGCATATTTCAGGGTAATCCTACTCATTTAGTCAACACATCTATCTTGGGATGCTGAAAATTCTTTCTTCCATGAAATCTGGAGGAAAGCAAGAATGTCAACACTGTTACTTTTCAGCAGAAATCTAGATGGCTCTATCATATCTGACTTCTAGAAAACCCTTCTAAACAACTGATTAAAAAACAGTTAAATTAGCACTTCAATAATAATATTGATTTTAATTGTTTGTGAAAGAGGATTTATTTAAGGATTATTATTTCTATACTACTGAGAATATTAATGAAGTGGGCCAGCCAGGGAGTCCATTAAGAGACTGGCAGGAGAAAAATATGATTGATAGATAGACAGACAGACAGAAAATTAAAGTCCCCCAGTCTGAGAAAATCAGGTATTGCTGCCTTTATTAATACATAATAACACTGTTCTACTAAAACTGTTCTTATAGTTTATAACATAATAAACTATGTAAGTATCATCAAATATAAGTACAACACAAATTCTAAAACAATATAACAAAAAGCATTAAATTGGCAACAATCCACTAATATATCTACTGTTAAATGAATAGTAAAATTAGTGTTGAATTTCTACTGAAAGGCACATGATGAAATTTAAAGAGAATATTTCAAGCTTTGGATCTCTTCAAAAAAGAAACAAATGTACTTTCTATTCTCTAATAGAAAGGTCTGTGACATTGATCTTAAACTGAACAGGTACTCTGCTGCTAAGCACAGGAAAAGACAGAAATAATTGTGCAATTTTTACATTGGAGGGATATGCAAAGTGGGGTCAAGATTGGGATATGCTTTTTAATTAGCTTATAAATTATATGGACTTAGTGATGAGAAGTGAGATGGCTGAATTTGCTCTGTTGCAAAACCATTCAGGATAGTAAACAAACAAACAAACAAAAAAACTCGGAAGGCTTCCAAAAGGATCTCTCCAAACAAGTAAATGGTAAATGCTACTAGAAATAAATAGGTAGTGCTCATTTAGCTACCACCATTGGCACTGGAAACTTACTTGGTAAGAGAAGTGGTCATAAGTGAAATGATGACAGTGCTTATGATTTTATTTTAGCTTTGTCTGCTTTACAGATCTGCAAAAGATTGGTCTCAAAATTGCTTTTTCATCACTATCATAACAATAAATGGTTGCTAAAGGCATTTGCTAGATGAGAACTAACTCTGCATTATTAATCTCTGAGCTGGAAAGGACTGAACAGGAAAGGATGTTGTAATCTCAGGGGTTATGAAAATGTCAAGCCTGTCTGAGGATGCTCTAAGAAGAGTAAATTCCATGCTTGGCAGCATTAGGAAGAGAACTGAAATTCTAATCCTTTTCTTATATACGGTAACAGTTATCCATTCTATGCTTAATCATTTAATAATTAAGATTTTCATATTTTAATATGAAAGAGACTTCATATTTGAAAGACTTCCCAAAATATGCTTTGCAAAACAGATAAGTATGGCTCAGCCTAATTCCTAGGTAAACTAGGAAATAAAGTTATTTCACAATGTAGGATTTCTATTCAATATTTACAAGCTCTTACAGCCTCCCAGGCAAAATATTTTTTTTATTTTTTTAATCTTTTTGATAAGGTCACAAGAGTAATTAATTAATTGTTTTATTCTATTCATATAAATACACAAAATTTTAAACAATTCTAGTCATTAATACCTCAAAATATAGACATGGAAAGGCCCTACGTATAGTATGTTTGTGCTGTATGTGTGCATATAATCTATATATGTATAAAAAAAGCAGCAAAATGATATAATCTATATATGTATAGATTAGACAATTGTAAGATGTAAGATTAGACAGATGTAAGCAAAATGATTAGAGAATTTTTATGAGGCTTTTTACTTGTACTAAAAAAGAATATTTGATAGTGACATATAAAATATGAGAAAATTTAAGACTTTTTTGCCTCTTTCATTGAAATTAAATGCAGGGAGATTCAAAATAAAATATCTGTGTTCCGTCACTCAATCATATCTGACTTTTCATGACCCCATGAACTGCAGCATACCAGGCCTCCCTGTCCTGCACTGCCTCCTGGTGTCTGCCGAAATTCACTCTCATCACATCAATGATTTTGTCTTCAATCTTTCCCAGCATCATGGTTTTTTCTACTGAGTCTTCTGTTTGCATTAGGTGGCCAAAGTAATTGAGCTTCAACTTCATTATCTGTCCTTCCAATGAAAGGGTTGATTTCCTTTAGGATTGACTGGTTTGATCTCCTCGCAGTCCAAGGTACTCTTGAGAGTCTTCTCCATTACCACAATTGCAAGGCATCAATTTGGTGCTCAGCCTTCTTCATGGTCCAATTCTCACAGCCATACATTGTTACAGGGAAAATCATAGCTTTGAATATACAGATGTCTCTGCTTTTTAATATACTGTCCACTTTTGCCATAACTTTCCTCCCAAGGAGCAAGCTTCTTTTAAGTTCATGGCTGCAGTGATCTTGGAGGCCAAGAAGGTAAAATCTGTCACTGCTCCCATTTCTTTACCTTCTATTTGCCAGGAAGTGATGGGGCTGGATGCCATGATCTTAACTGTTTTATTGTTGAGTTTCAGGCCAGCTTTTTCACTCTCCTCTTTCACCGTCAAGAGGTTCTTCAGTTCCTCTTCATTTTATGCCATTCTCTTCAAGAATTTGCCATAGTTTGTTGTGATCCACACAATCAAAGGTTTTAGCATAGTCAGTGAAACAGAAGTAGATATTTTTCTGGAACTCCCTTGCTTTCTCCATGATCCAGAAAATGTTGCAATTTGATTTCCAGTTCCTCTGCCTAGTAGTTCTTGGTTCACATACTGTTGAAGACTATCTTGTAGTATGTTGAACATAATATTGCTAGCAGTTTAAATGAGTGCAGTTGTATGGTAGTTTGAATATTCTTTGGCATTGTCCTTCTTTGGGATTGGAACATAAACTGATCTTTTCCAATCCTGTGTCCGATATTGAGTTTTCCAAATTTTCTGGCATTTTGAGTGGAGTACTTTAACAGCATCATCTTTTAGGATTTTAAATAGTTCAGCTGGAATAGTGTCACATCCTCCAGCTTTATTGTTAGTAATGTTTTCTAAGGCCCATTTGATTTCACACTCCAGGTTGTCCAATTCTAGGTCAGTGACCACACCATTGTAGCTATCAGGGACATTTAGATCTTCCTTGTATAGGAATTCTGTGTATTCTTGCAACCTCTTAATTTCTTCTGCTTCTGTTAGCCCTTTATCTTGCCCATTTTTGCATGAAATGTTCCCTTGATATCTTCAAGACTCTCGAGTCTTTCCCAGTCTATTGTTTTCCTCTATTTCTTCGCATTATTCAAAGGATAAGGCCTTCTTATCTCTCTCTGCTATTCTCTGAAAATCTGCATTCAGTTGAGTATATCTTTCTCTTTCTCCCTTGCCTTTCGCTTTTCTTTTTTCTTCAGCTATTTGTAAACTCATCAGACAGCCACTATGCTTTTTTGCATTTCTTTTCTTGGGGATGGTTTTAGTAGCTATCTCTTGTACAATATTATGCATCTTCGTCCATAGTTCTTCAGCACTCTACCATATCTAATCCTGTAAATCTATTCCTCACCTCCACTGTATACTTTAAGGGATATCTTTGAGGTCATGCTTGAATGCCCTGGTGATTTTCCCTATGTTCTTCAATTTAAGCCTGAATTTTGCAATAAAAAGCTCATGATCTGAGCCTTTTTTTTTCCAGGTCTTGTTTTTATTCACTATGTAGAGCTTCTCCATCTTTGTCTGCAAAAAATATAATCAATCTGATTTTGGCATTGACCATCTGGCAATGTCCATGTTTAGAGTTCCCTCTTCAGTTATTGGAAAAGTATATTTGTTATGACTAGCGTTTTCTCTTGATAA
>JANHZU010006931.1:222541-242016 GCA_032468055.1 Acrochordus granulatus | reverse complement strand
TTGCTCAAGTACAAAAGACTCAGTTTGCAGTGAACAAAAGTCAAGCAGGTAGGTGGAATCTTGCACATCTCTGATGCAAATATAATAGAAAGGATGACATAATGGCACACTGTATACTAGAAAAGTTTGAAATATTATTTTATACCTCCAAATTGGAAAAAGTGGTAATGATAATATAAGTACCTATCATAACTTTGTAGCCTTGTTGAATATTATCCCAGTAAAATTATCAGCCTTACCTTACTTTTTGGACGTAAGTCTTTCACTATGCTTACATTCAGTGATGTGCTGGAGCTGGCTCACACTAGCTTGTGAGAGCTGTTTGTTAAATTTTGAGAAACTTTGCAAGCAAAGATGAACCTTAATCCCTAACATGAAAATCAGTTGTTGTGTGCTAGAGGCTAGGCAGAGCAGTAGCAATGATGCCAGCAGAATCAGTTCTTAAAAATTTAGCAGCATGCCATTGCTTATATTATATTTATTGGCCTAGTGTAAGAGAGTGAGCTTCTAAAAAGTATTATTTAGATATGCTTTGGTGGAAGATTAAGTATTCCATCTTGGACAAAACACAAAGGCATGAAAGAGTCAAATTATGTTACTATATAATGAAAAGTTACAGAAATGTCTATTGTCACTGTACTCTGTTCAGCTGAGATAAATTCTTGAATTCTTCATTTATAGATTGGCAACTAAAAAATTCTGAAATTTTTTAACTGTAAGGAAAAAGGACTGTAAGGAAAAGGCTATAGTGTTGTTCTACAGATCTCTACCAATTCACAGAGTAAAATGTCTTTATTCTGTGTTGTAGATACATATAAGCTAATCACTAGCTTTTCACATGTCATATGTCCTACCTATTTTCTTTATTATATGCAAGAATCCATTATGTATAGATACTGTAGTGGAATGAACTCCCTCCCTCCTGGGAATCCAAACTACATTCCACAGTATATAGTATATATATTTTGCTTTCTTAATAACTATATAGTGTGATTTTGGAATCTTGCCCAGTAATAACATTGTGGAAGTAAGCTACATGGATAATACTTTCCTTTATTTTACATAAATGATTGACCAAATGTAGAATTTCTTTACATTTTAGCACAATACAAAAAATATATATCTTTATTATATTTTTTAGTTTTTTCTAACAGTAGCTTTTTCTGCTGTATGGAAAACAACTTTTGCAGTAAAAAATGGAAAATAATTTGCAGTATGGGAACTGCTGATCTTAGAAAATATTAAATGTTTCTTAGTATTCCTTGAGACCCTGTTGATTATGACTGAACATTGGAAAATGTTGTAGTATCATTGTAAATAGTTTCTGAAGTAATTTGTTGACAATCATTTGTTTTCCAGTGATGGAAAATATACATAATGATTCTAAAAGCCAGTCTATTCTCATTGAGATGAATGGTACATCCGGCTCTCTTCCACAAAGTGCTGAGACTCCTTGTGATGTTTCATTTCCTGTGCCAGTGACAATCATTGATGAAGGTCCAGAAAGTTATACCATCATCCATTCCACTAGAGAAGAAGAAAATTCTTTGTTTTCTAAAATAGAAACTAATGAAAATATTCCTGGTAAATCGACTGATCTAGGTAAATTGATTAACAAAAACAATAATATTGAATCGGTCAGTAAGGAATATGTAGGAACATCTTCCTATTTGCCCAGGATCTTGTCACAAAAATCTTCTAAAGAAGAATTTTTGGACCAAAGTGAAGAGCAGCAATCTGAATCTACAATATATACTTTCTCAAATGAAAAACAGAAGAAGAAACATGCAGTGCAAAAAAGCATCTCCAAAAATTGCATTGATTTGGAGAAATCCAACAAAGTTGATGGCATACCTAATGAAGCAAGGCCATTGAATGAAAAAAATATCCATGATGAGCTTAGCAAATCTGAATTAGAATTTAAGTATGCATCAGCAAAAAACCTTGAGGAGAAAGAATCTGTCCCAACACAACCTCCATGGCATCATTGTATTAATAGCAGAATTAAAAACTATAGCCCAAAAACTGGCCTGACAACTTTTAAAGTAGTTCCTCCCAAGCCTAAAGTAAAATGTTTTGACAGAGATGTCTCTCTTTATACTGGTGCCATTAGAATAGATGAGTTAGGTAACCTAGCTATTCCAAAGAGTGGTGATATTAGAAAATGTACAGTAAATACAACCTCAAAAGAAGTTCTTATTGTCAGAGATAAAGAATATAAGAAATTAAGTTCTATGGAAAAACAAACAGAACAACTACCAGTAGGCCATTTTGTTGAACCAGAGATCACTATTAATTCCAAACAACCTTGGTCCAGAACCAAGCCTGATTGTATTAGGAGTCTGAAAGCAGAAACTTTGCAAACAGTAAGTTCCAGTGCTGAAAATATTGCTAGACCAGATGAAACAAAGCTCCCTAATAATACTTCACAGTTTCCAGGGAAAACTGTCTTGGCACCAGTGATCAATAAGAAGGTTTTTCTGTTTCAGATGCCTCCCCCAAAACCATCAAATCATTCTTTAGCCACAGCTGGTGCCAGTGGCTTAACCCAGTTTAAAACTACCCAAGAAAGGCAGACTGAAGAAGAGCTATTTAAAACAAAAGGGGTGAAAAGTGAAATTGAGTCACTTTCTCAAGGACGTAATGTTGTGGCCAAATATTGCCCAGTGGAAACAGAGCCAGCAAAAACAAAGCAACTATGTTCAATTACCTTCAGTGAATATGTGTCAAATGTTTATCCATCTTGTGCTGATTCTACAGCAATAAACATCAAGACTAAGAAACAAAACAAATCTTCTAATGCCATTAGTGGGTCATTTACTTCTAACCAAAAGAGCTTCACAGAACAGGAGCTCAATTGTGGTTCAGTACAAAAGACAACAGATAGAAAAATGACTTCAGTAGTGATGAAAAAGCCAACTGATAAGGCTAGCTGTCCCTTTTTTCTTAGCAAACCTAACGTTAACTCATCTGCCACAATATTTAGCTCCCATGTGAAATCAAACAATACATCTTCAACATTTATGATTAACCAAACAACCTTAGACAAAGATGAGAAACTTGGCAATGCAGAAAATGAACGATGTTGTAACAAACTAGAGGACATCTACAGTATTTTTGGGCCAAAGAAGAAGTTTAAATCAGTCATCCAGAAGCCACTTCCAAAAGATACATCACTACACAGTGCTTTAATGAAAGCCATTCATACTTCAGGAGGAAAAAACAAGCTTCGAAAGGTAAATATTTGTTGACTAAAAGCAGCTTTGCATATAGCTCTGTTTCCTATAAGATCAGGGATAGGCTCACTGGCTTTGGTTGTTTGTTTTTACTAAAGATATAACTACCCTTTTTATAACAACTGTTGTTTCCAGTGACCTCTTAGGCACATCATGCTATAAACTTGCATATTATCAAGATACTGTACTATGTTGCCATCAGTTCTACACATGCTGTTTAGTATTATGAAACAGCAGTAACAGCTTCTTTATTTAAGATTTGCTGCTATAATTGTAGATAGCATATCAGACTAATCCTGTCCTCAGAGGTAATAAGTATTATCATGCAGTCTATGCAAAAATTCTCATCAAATAATTTAATATTTTAGTATGGCACCTGCCAACAGATCTGACAAATCTGATTCCTTCTTCTCTGATCATTATCATAATTAGCACATTACCAAGTTGCTTTGATACATAGATCAGTATATTCAAGTCAGCTAGAGGTCAAAGTTAGGAGTGTTTGCCAAAATATAATCATATACTCTTATTATCTACACTTCCAAATTTTAAATAAAACAAAATTCTCTTTATATTGTCATATGCAAGGTTTTACACAGTACAACAAAAGAAATTCAGATGAAGTCAAAATTCATGGAAACAGAGACTGAGCGCTCAGCTCTTTTGGCAGCCATTAGAGGGTATGGTGGAATCTCAGTGTTGAAAAAGGTAATTCTAATTGTATTGTATTTGTTGTATAACAAATGTAACTAAAAGTCTGTTCTAATTTGAAATCCTAATTCTAACCCAAATTCTATACTCCTTGACTTTACTGAAGATATACTAGTTGGAGCTAATAAATAATTTTTGATTAAATATTTGCTTAAAAATTATCTAAGTAAGACTTAAGATATCAGTTAAGATACTGGGCTTGGAAGGTTGGCACCCATGTTTGAGACCCAAACACTGCCACGCAACACTGCCCCAGCTCCTGCCAACCTAGCAGTTTGAAAGCATATAAAAATGCAAGTAGATAAATAGGTACCACCAAATCTGATGGGAAAGGCAACAGTGTCCGTGCACCTTGGCATATAGTTATGCTGGCCACATGACCATGGAAGCATCTTTGGATGAACTCTGGCACTTCAGCTAGGAAATGGAGATGAGCACTGCCCCTAGAGTGGAAAACCTTTACCGTTTTACCTAACATCCTGGCATAGGTTCTGCCAAGTCAAACCAAAAAACATTAAATTAATAAAAATTGCTCTTACAGTATGTGACAAAAGATAATTTCTTCATTTTTAAATCTAATAGGAAAAAAACAATAAATACTAGAACTACTATGTGATTGTTGTTGTTGTTCAGTTGCTCAATTGCATCAACTCTTTGTGACCCCATACTCCTGTATTGCCTCCCGGAATCTGCCAAACTCATGCCCATTGTGTCTGTAATACTACCTAACCATTTCCTTCTCTTCCATACCCTTCTTTTTTGGCCTTCAGCCTCTCCCAGCATCATGCTCTCTTCCAGTGAATTATCTCTTTGCATTAGGTAGCCAAAGTATTTGAGCTTCTATATCTGTCCTTCCAGTGAACAGTCAGGATTGATTTCCTTTAAGACTGCCTGGTTTGATCTCCTTGCAGTCCAAGGGACTCTTAAGAGTCTTCTCCAGCACTAATTCAAAGGCATTAATTCTTTGACATTCAGCCTTCTTTATGGTCCAGCCATACATTACTACTGGGAGAATCAAAGCTTTGACTAAGATCTCTCTGCTTTTTAATATGTTGTTTTGGTTTCCCATAGATTTCCTCCCAAGGAGCACGCGTTTTTTTTCATGGCTGCAATCACTGTCTGCAGTGATCTTGGAGCCAAAGAAGATAAAATCTGTCAGTATTTCCATTTCTTTGCCTTCTGTTTGCCAGGAAATGATGGGACCGGATGCCATGATCTTTGTGTTTTTAATGTTGAGCCAGCTTTTGCATTCTTTTTTTTCACCTTCATCAAGAAACCCTGTAGCTCCTCTTCACTTTCTGCCATTAGAGTGGTAACTTTGCATATCTGAGCTTGT
The DNA here is from genome assembly GCA_032468055.1 of Acrochordus granulatus. Taxonomy (NCBI): domain Eukaryota; kingdom Metazoa; phylum Chordata; class Lepidosauria; order Squamata; family Acrochordidae; genus Acrochordus; species Acrochordus granulatus. The sequence continues at coordinate 236,733 of JANHZU010006931.1, read as the reverse complement.
TGATGATAGTAGTAGTATTAAATTGGAATTTCAGGATTATCTCACTTCACCTTGCTTGTTTTTGTATTTCTGCTGTTAGATTCATGTAGGGGTTAGGGCTCCTTTGATATATAATAGTGTGGTGCAGCATGTTGGATTTGAATAGAAAAATGTGCTTGCATTGCCACAAGTTGTGGCTGCAAGATTGAGGGAAAAATATAGCTGCTTTACAGTGTTATAGCTATATGGTTATGTTTCTCATTATTGTATAACACTACTGGTACATGAATGTATTGGCTCCTAAGGGGCTTCTGGCTATAAATCAGAGTATATTTCTCACCTGTAAAGCATAGGGCCAGGCTATTTATGGTATTGCCTATTTCTCTTTTGCTCACTCCATCAGATCTAGCAGGGAAGGCATGCTCTGAGTCTCTTCCATTAAACAGCATAATCTCGTTGGACTTGACTTGTGCCTTCTCTGTTGCACTGCTATATTCAAAAGGTACAAACCATCTGAAGGAGTACCTGGATAGTTAACATGGACAGTCTCAGAGGTGTAACTTTTCTTTTTTCTGACTTGTATCCTTCTATATACATTGACAGTAAAATAGAGATGGAACATAGGACACTAGCTGATCTCTCCATATTCTGCATTATGAAGAATACATTATTGATGATGAGGATGATGTATACAACAGTCAGACCTCTTACTCACTCCAAGATAATTCTACAATAATGATTGATGATATCTCACCCAAAACCAAGGGATGATTTCTCAGTAGTTTTGCTTAGATAAAAATGGAAGACAAGTTTGATCCCTATGGAATCCTGTATTGGAGTGAGGAAAGGCATGATCCCTTGTCTCCAACTATTATTGACTGTACCTGTCCACTCAGGAAGGAATGGGAAGACTGTAATATGATGCCTGCATACCTACATATTGCAGTGGCATAGAAGGACTAGATGCTGTTGAGAATTCTAGTCACAGCATGAATTACTGCTAATATCACCCTCAAATGGGGGGGAGGGGAGAAGCTAATAAATGATAGAGTTACCACAACTGATTTAGTCAAAATATTATAATATACGTACAAGGAATTGCAGTAGAGTTTGGACTGGACAGATGTGCTACCCTCATCATCAGCAAGAGAAAAATAGTGAAAACTGAAGAAATCAAAATGCCCTATGAAAAAAACATTAAGAGTCTGGATGAATATCTGGGTGTCCTTCAAGCCGACAACATGAAGTCAAGAAGGTAGTTAGTAACGAAGAGAACAGAAAAGTAAAGAAGATCTTAAAATCTAAATTTATCAGGGAAAATACCATCAAGGTAATTAATACACTCCATTCGTTAGGTGTATAGCCAGAATAATGGACTGGATTCAAGCAGAAGTAGAAGCCTTGGAGAGGAAGATCAGAATAATAATGACAATGAATCATGCCCTTCATCCACACAGTGATGTTGACAGATTATATTTAGAAGATGTAGTGAAGGTAGAATACCATGAAGGTTTATGAAATACCAAAGAGACCAAAGAAACCAGAATACAATTTCATTCCATTCTGTGGATGCCTTTAGACATTTTTTGCTTTCTCTGTGTAGATAATTGGAGGGCAGTTTCATTTCACAAAGTAGTTTTTCAGAATTGGGAATGACACAGGACAAGATGCCTTTGAGACCATCAGAAGGCTACTTGGGTTATTTTCAGCCTAGAGAATCAGCCTGCAAATTGGATCAGGTGGTACTTGTACAACCTTACTGGATATTGAAAGATTGATGCTTTTCAAATGAGAGATAAATTACAGCTTTTAATATTTTTTTAAAGTGCAGTAAACAAACTAGATCAGAAGGTGCAGGTTTGGAGTAATCATCACATTTATTAGTTTAGAATGCATTTTGTTCCAGGGGAAGCAAATTATTAGATGATTTAAAGTTTCATAATATCTAGTCATATTTTATTTCAATGTGTCTGATTATTTTTAATCTAGCATAGTGTTCAGCTAACAATTTTTCATTTTGTGCCAAAAACAATAATAAATAAAGATTGAATTTTTGCATCAAGGCCAAATCCTTGATTGTGATTATCAGTCCTTTTGGAAGATATACAAAAGCAGGAATAGAAGTTCAATCTTAAGAAAAATAAAATTATATAGCAGTTTAATCAATCAAAATTGTTCAGAAACTAGGATATTAAACTGCGTGCCTTATATTAAATTATCACTATTCCAATATCTCTTCTGAAAACACATTACTTTTTTCTATTTTTTAATTACTAGGTTCCTTCATTTGCTTCTGATGAGCTGCAGAGATTCCAAAATGCAGAAATAGCTTTACAAAATAGCATCTCTACAAATGATCAGCAATATGGTCCTCTCCCACCTTCTTTGCCATTACCTTCTGCACAGTTAAGAATGGAAACATCCAGGTCTCTTGCAAGAATGACAGACAGCTTAGAGAATTCAAGGCAGGCAATAATGGAAGCAATCCGCTCAGGAGCTGCGGCAGCACGTTTAAGAAAGGTAAACAACTTATTTGTAGGAAGGATATTGTGGACTTGACAAGAAGCATGGTATGAAGTAGGATAGGGTGTTCTGATTTCTAAACTTCCCCCCCAAAAAATCTTTTAGATTTATGACTAGCAGTTGTAAACTGAATTCTTTTGGTAAAATTTGTTTATCCATTTTTGTCACTGACCATGTTGAAAGCCTTTCAGAAAAATTAAATGGAACACCAATAGCACAGTTACATTAGGCTTTCATATACTCACACCAATTGAAGCAGCTCTTATAAATTATAAGAGAAAATATTTTTAAAACAGGAAAGTGACTGTAAGCTGGATGATAGAGCAGTTAAATTACTACCTCATTTGGAGAAAAGGGTAGAGCCATAAAGTCTCTATTAAAGGAGTATATCATGCATAATTTTTCCTCTAGTTGCTGACTCGCAAATATTCATACTCTGCAATAAGCCCAACAAAAATATTATTTCTTTATGCACAGAATACTTTTATACAGGAAGTGTAACATTTGAACACATTCTTTGTATGATGTCAGATTTTGCTTTAGAAATAATTCTGTGAACATAACTTACTACTTCCATATCATTGCATGTATGATGCCTGAGAATGGATCCTCAATCCTTTACAGGTTGGGAAAAAATTTTGCTCAAGATCCTAGAAAGCTCAAATTTGAAATGTGATGCTAAGAAGACTAAACTACTGGGATTGTTGGATCAACAGTTACACTCTGACTGATTTGTATCACATACAGGAAAATAATTAAAAATATCATAAAAAATGTCTGAAATAAAGTTAGCAAGATCAGTATAAGAAGTTTGATATCTCTGATACCAATGAATTTCCCAGGATGTTGAAAATATATCTTAATGTGATTTTATGTGTGTTTTCAAACAAAGATGGAATTTTCTCACATCAGACTACAAATTATAAATATTGCACATTCTAATATGATTGTCTTTTAAAAGTATAACTCACAAAACCATAAAATAAATAACATACATTTCATGCCATTTTATAACATGCACAGTATAAAGCTATGTCATCTTTCCAAAGCAATAATCTTTTATCTCTTTTCAGTATTAATATCAAATATGAAGCCAACAAATGAACAGAAAAAAAATAGGTTATAAATATTGCAGCAAAGGAAAGTTTTGTTTTCCGCTCTTTTTGATCTTCTTCATTGATGAACAGAAACCCCTGAATGATGAATTGATGGCAGAAGAGGGTCTTGGATCTGAAGGCAGTACACATTTCCTTAGCATAACATTGGGCAGAAGACCTGAGAGCTTCCAATTGTTCCAGGAAATTCAAACAGTTAGAAGAAACAGTCACAATTTCATTTCATATATACAAACATTAGAAAGGTTTTTAAAATATATCTGTACTTTCAAAAAGAATCTAGGAAAAGAAAATAACTTATTGACATTTTAAAAGAACTTTAAATATAAGAAGTTATTAATACATGCTTATTTGTTTCAGGTGTCTTTGTGTGAACATTAAATGCACCAATACTTGTCCTACAACTCTACAAGCACTGTAATAGAGTAAAATGATCATCCACAGTAAAAGAATCCAAGTTTGTTTACAAGCCATATTAAATATCTATGTGCTGCTTTTGATTCAACATATGTGCCAAGGATCTGGGAGCTGCCTATTTTCAGAATTACACCAAGCCAAAACTATTCTTAATGGCAAATTACCAAATACATTAACTTTAATATCACTAAGAACACTTCTTTTGTCTTGCAATAAAGTTTAAGTATATTTATGGGGAAAATCAAATCTATTTTCTTAGGTATCTGAAGCATATCATTCTATTGTTTATTAAGTGATTTAAAATATTTAGCTGTTCCAAACCATTTATTTTCATCGTTGTCTGTCTTTTAAAATGTAAAAATATTTAGAAATTCAGTTCAGGAGATTCTTTGTAGCTTCCAGATGAGATTCTCAATGAGATTTTCAACAAATCTTTCAATGAGATTTTCAACATGTTGCACTAGCCTGGTGAAGCTCTTGAGCCAAGACATTGCAAAATCCTTGAATAGATGTTTTAAAACAAACTGAAAAAAATGATTATAATAGAAACTGAATGGCTTAGAATATCACATGCTGAAATTGCCACTTATTAGAGTAAATTAAATTGCAATATTTCAGCTATGCAACTAATTATTATAGAACTGGAGAAGAATCCATTTGATAAGCTAATTTATCAAATCAAAGTGCTTATATCGATAGATGTACTGAAGTTTGAGGAAAAATGATGCTAGCTTACATGCTTATAGGAGAGTCCATCAAGAACAGCTTCTGTAAGCATGCACATTGAACTTCATGGGAACATGGAAGTGCCCTTCCATATTTTCCAACAATATGGCTTGCAAAAAAAGAACATCTTGATGGATTATACTCCAAATCAGAAATCTAATCAAAAGGGCTTCTATTGCTTCCCTGTCTGACTGCTGCCAGTGGTGTATGATTCCAAAATGGTTCTGACTGGGTTCATCTATCAGAACTATACTGTTCCCTTAACATGTTTCAGTGGCATGAAAAAAGCTGATCATGTACAACTTGGGAAAATATGCCATTAAATAAAATTAACATTACTATTATTTTGTTTAGATGGTAATAAAGATAACCTATTTACTATGTATGTTTAATAATCATGTTGACACTGCACATGGTCACAAAATATTACTGCTAGATTACATAATCTTGCTTTTCTTTAAAAATGTATTACTATTCACCTGCACTCAAAGTATATACTGTACTGTACAGTACAATGTAATATACTGTAAAATATTAATTTAGTGCCACAAATAAATAATCACACAGCATATATGTCATGTTTGTTTCTATTTTGGATAATTGTGAAGTTGGCAGCAAAAAATAGTTTCTAATGGTGAATCCATATATGACAGTGTTATGCCAAATAAAAAGATAACATTGTACCAAGTAGACATATCAAAAGCTGCTTGACTGTGGTGACATTTAGTGAGAAGGCATGTGTGTGTCATACATGGTGGGGTGGATTGTCTTCCAGTTAACTGCAGTTATCTCAGATGGTCTATTAAAATGCACTACTTGTATGGGTACTAAGGATCACCAACATTACTTTTTAAACATACTTGAGATTTGCATCCATGTTTCATTTATGGGGATATATATTGTGTTTCTGTTTTTTAAAAAAGTAAAGAGCCAATTTATATCAATATATTAATGAAGCAAGATATTACATCTTCACATTCTGTTGACAAAACATGTTTGGGTTTGAATTTCCATGCCTGCTGGGAGTTTTGATTAACAAAATAAGTTATAAGTGTTTTTTAGTATGTAAGAACAACCATGCCACTTTCTTCCTTATAACTGGTATCTCTCTTAAACCAGATAATTTCAATGTTATGTGCAATATTATTGCATTAGAAAAATGGACTAAACAAGCACTGACATTTTAAGATATAGATCTATGGAATCAGTTTAAATGTAAAATGCATTCCCCAACATATAATTAACTGCCAAGATATAATTAAAAGATAAAACACCAAGTTGACATTTTCACTGAACTGGCATACCACTGGGAATTATAAATTGTGTGAAGATGTTAAGTTAAACATCACAGAAAAACAACCAGATGAACTATAGAAGGAAAGGGTGCGGTGCTCATCTCTGTTTCCAAGCCACAAAGCCAGAGTTCGTCTGAGGATGCTTCCATGGTCATGTGGCTGGTATGACTAGATGCCAAAGGCACACAGACACTGTTACTTCACTGCAGGAGTAGGCAGTACCTATTTATCTACTTGCATTTGCATGCTTTCGAACTGCTAAGTTGGCAGGAGCTGAGGCAGAACAACAGGAGCTCACCCTGCTGCCTGGCGGCACCAGGTTCCAAACTCAGGCCTCTGATCTTCCAGCCGGTGAACCAAGTGTCTTAACTATTTGAGCCACTGCGCCTCCTCAGATGAACTATGGGAAGAAATAAAAACAGCCATCCCTGAAGTAGCCCAGTAATATATTGCATATAAGAAACCAATGAAATTGGCTAGATGGATATTGGAAGCTACAACAGAAACTGCAGAGGACAGAAGAAAAGCAAACGCCATTGGTGACAGGAAAGAAATGTGGACACTAAATGCAAACTTCCAGCGACAGGCAAGAAAAGATAAAGTACTGGGCTGAACAACACAATAAATTGGAGGATGCAGCCACAAGAGGTCACACAAGAGAGTGTTTGAATTATTCAATTATTTCAGAAACCACCTTTATGGCAAGAAAAGCTATGGTCAGAGGAAGAATGAGAAGGAATTGCAGGACCAACAAGCAATCAGGGAAAGATGGCAGGAATATGCAGAACAACTTTACTCAAATAGAAAACAAGACCATTCTATAAGAGGTAAAGCCGACTTACTAGAAATGGAATCAGATATCGTGGAGGAGGAAGTAGTGTGGGCACTCAACTAAGTTAAAGCTGCCTAATCACAAAACTCCTGAAGTTGATGGAATTCCATCAGAGTTACTGAGACTACTGCCAACAAAAGCACTGACAGCGCTTTGCCAATACTTATGGAAACCTAGTCAGCGGCCAAAATATTTATCAGTATATTGTCAATATAATCAGTATTTATCCCTGTAACAAAAAAGGTGATATGAAAGACTGTTTCAACCTCCAAACTATACCCTTGATACCACACAGAAGTAAAATTCTCCTGAACATAATCCAATTGCCCACTGTCTGATGTACAAATGGGATTTTATAAAGGAAATCTATTATGGATGATAAAGAAAACAAAGGAATATACCAAAAAGGCCTCTACATATGCTTCACTGACTACACAAAAGCCTTTGACTGTGTTGTCCATGACAAGCTGCAGAACTATCTCAAAGAACTAGGAATATTGCCCCACCATATCCAACTCATTCAAACATTGTACTCTGATCAGACAGCAACTGTAAGAACAGCATATGGAGACACAATATGGTTCAGAATCGGAAAAGGCACTCAGCAAGGTTGCATCATATCACCTGTACTTTTCAACATATAAACTGAAATAGTTAATGAGAATCGCACATTTGGAGGAATCTACTATTGGAATTAAAATTGGTGGTAGGAATATCAGCAACCTCTGATACTGAGATGATACAAACCTTGCTCATGGAAAGTAAGAAAGATCTGGAGTGTCTAATCCTGAAAATTAAAGATGAAAGCAAAAAATTTGATTTCACCTTCACAGAAAACAAAGATAATGTCAATGGCAAAGAATGGACAGGTCAGAATGCAGATTGAAAATGAATCCATAGAAACAATAAAAGGATTCAACTTCCTGGGCTTTAAAATTGACCAACAAAGTGACTGTTGGAAGAACTGCAATATCTAGTATGAATAACATCTGGAAGACTCAAGACTCAAGCCCCCCAACTAAATGCAGATTAGTCAATGCAATAATTTTTCCAATTGCTATTTATGGATGTGAAACTTGGATACTAAAAAAGGCAGACAGAAGAAAAGTAGATGGTTCTGAACTGTGGTGCTGGAGACAATTATTATGCATCCCATGGACAGCAAAAATCAAGACCAAGACCAAGTCTCACTAAAAATATCACTCAAAGCAAACATCACCAAACAAAGTCTTTCATACTTTGACTGTCATGTGAACTGACTCACTTGAAAAGTCAATCATGCTGGGAATGATCAGCAGAAAGAGAAGAAGGGGCTGCCCTAGTACTCATTGGCTGGACACTATAAAGGATGATACCAGGATGACCATGGTGAATTTGAAGGAGGCAGTTCGAGACAGAGGGGTATGGAGACTGCAGTTCCATAGAATGGCCGAGGGTTGGATATAACTAAATGGTTGATGACAGTGATGGTAAGTCATTAATGTTATATTATGTACATTCTTATTAAGTCCATTTGTTTCTGATAGCAATAGCTATAGTGCAAAAATAATGCACTTAGTTGAAAACTTCACTGAGCTGATCACTTAGTAAAAAGCACACTGTTCTCTGTTGATGTCAGTTGAGGGGAGGGTGTCTAGCAGTGCAGAACACTTAGGCAAGACAGACTTGGCATTTAGAACACATATTTAGAAAGGGTGATTGGTTTTTGAAAATTGTGTAGATTATTCTGTTTAATATGTTATTAAACATTGTCCACATCTGGTTCTTTATCAGATTCTGTGGAATTTCTTATAAATAAGAATAGTTAACAAAAATAAAATATTTTATTAATATCTAAGCCCATTTCTCTTTTCAGAAGATATAATTGCATTCCTTGTAATGTGATGGGGGAAGTTGACATTAAATCATTATTTTCTATACTATCAATTAGCAAAAGAACTGATTCAGGGGTGACTGGGGAGAAAAGTCAGCCCCACGGCTCTTCATATGCAGGGTGCACCAGGAACCAGTTCTTTCCCCTCTGTTTTATATGAAACTGCTAGGAAAGTTCAAGTATTAGCTTGGAATGCTGTATTATCCAACCTTTTTCTGAATAGACAGATAGAGATTTAACCAGGACAGTTTTGTTCAACTTATATACCAATCAAGATTCAATTTGGTTTTGTGAAAATCTCACAATAATGACTCATACCCTCATCATGTGTTGACCAAATTACTGCAATGTCTCTGCATGAAGCTGCCTTTGAAGCACACTCAGAAATGGTACAAAGTGCAGTGGTCCAATTATTGGTGGATGTTGACTATTAAAAACACATTACACTTCTACTTCAGGCACTATGATGGCTATGAAAAAGTTTCCCAGTATAAATCACTTTGCTGGTTTTGACCTTTAAAATATTATATATCTTGGTATTGAGATCCTATGGGATTGCCTTATCAGGCCCTCCAATATGTTCTTCCAAGAAAAAGCTGTTGGTCGTACCCCATTTTCCTGATAAAGGGGACTGGATCATCAGGAAGCACTGCTCTAGCCTTGTGATATACATTTCTTTCGAATTAAGGCTTGCTCCATCTTTGGTAGAGTAGTTTGCCATCAGTTATTTTATTCTGAATTAAATAATTGTTGATTTTTTTTGTCTTAGTTATTTGTTTTTGTAAGGTTCATTGCTCAGTCAGCCAGATGTTAGATTGGATTTGGCATTTTTGTCTATCAAGTCCTTCCCAAGAATCTGGAATAGGCAGATGCTGTTATTTGATGCCGTTAAAGGTACTATTGCAGGATATAAGCTGTTCTGAGTAATGCTGCCTTTTGCAATTGACTGATGGTGATTTTGACAATGCTGATGATGTTTAAGCGGTGCTTTGGGATTTCATCCAATGTGCCTATTACTATTGGTATCACATCGCTTTCTTTTGCCATAGTCATTGTATTTCTATTTGCAGGTCTTTGTATTTTATTATCATTGTTATACTTGCATTGTTATAATTTTGATTAGCTATTGTTGTTTTAATTTATATTTACTATGGATGTTTTAAATTTTATGAATGTTTTTGTTGATTTTTGTAAAGCCCATCAGTCTGTATTTTTTGGTGGTATATAAGTAGAAGGAAGGAAGTCATGAATTTTTTTGTAAGAAGGCCCATGAATGTTGTATTTTCATATTTAAATGGCCTTTGAAGTTTTGGATTTGTCAAGGAGACTTTATTTTCTTATTATATCTTCTTTGTTTATCTAAGTGAGATTTATATAAGTTTAAAGAATAACATATCAGAAAGCATTGAAATAACTACCTAAAATTAATGGGGAAAATAATAGAATTATAGAGTATTGTAGTGGAAAAAAATCAGACAGAAGACTTTCCTTACTATTGTTAAATCCAAAGCCACCTTACTGTTAAATAAAAAAATTAAAACATTAAATAAAAATTATTTTAAACTTTTTTTTAAATTAAACAAAATTTGATAACTTTCCCAAATATTTCTATAGACTCATCTACTAATAAAAATAGACTTTGTTGGGAAAAGTCTGCCCAGACATTGTGATAAATTATATGAGGCCAGACTTTTCTATGATTCTGTCATGAACCCATGCAAACCAAGACTACATATTTTTAACAGGCCTAGAATCAAAATATGTTAACATGGCTGTAGAGCATTGAACAAGGGCTTTAATATTTGGGAGATATTTCATGATTTTATCAATCATATTATTGCATAAACATTGTAACAAACCACAAGAGGCCATATTTCTCAATTAATCTGTCAGGAAGATATAAAATAAATTGCTTGAGTGAGCTGATTGGTAGAAGCTGAGAATAGGAGTTAGATTAATTTCCATAATAATATTTTCCCAGATAAGAGAGATGGAGGGGCTTCTGAGCTGACCAAGACTGGTGGAGCTCAAGGAGGTCTTTTAAGAAGGAGATGAAAAACTTTGATGGAGGAAAGTAATGACTAACCATCTAAGATGGATCTAAAGATTGTTGACTGTTGAATTTTTTAACATATTTTAAATGTTAAAGAACATTTTTGGTTAGTGAATCTGGGCTGAGGAATGTTACAACAGTTCACTGTTTATTGGTCTGAGGGGAGCTGAAAGACTACTGAAATATTCCAGTGCAAATTTAAAAAAGATTGCTGAAAGGGATTGCAAGTTAGAGCGAAGAAAAGGAGGCACTACAAGACTTTTTCTATCTGTCATGAAGGCTTTTCAGAAGCTGAAATGATGGTTTATCAGCCATAGACAATAGAAACTGGTACCAATCTAAGTCAGAAAGAATGTTAGCCACTATCTTTAGCCTTTTACTAAAAGTAAAAGATAAGTAGGTAAGATAATTAGAAATAGCAGTACATACATAGATGTTAAATCAACATTACAGTTTCCAAACATGCAATTAAAGAAAACTAAGATTGTAATATTCAGGAGAGACAGGCAAAGCAGTTCTGTTCCAATGCCTTTTAAACTCAAACTGTTGTATTACCTTAATAAGTGGGCAGTGGAAAGAGGGAACAGGCAATGGAATGCACTTAATCTAAGTTGTTAATTATAGCTGCAAAATGTATACTTGCAAAGTACATTCAGAAAAAGTAAAATGCTATATTCTGATTATAAAACAGGGGAAAAAATCCAGCAGATGTTCTTGTGTCCTGCATTGTTCTGAATCCTGAGAACACACATAAAGCCTTTGAAGACTTTAGACTATTTTCCAGATGTTCTGAAAATCCATTCAAAAGGAGTTTATAGTTATAATTTTTACTAGTTGAGTCCCCACTTAAAAACTGGCTTCAGATTGTTTATAACTTTTGGAGAAAAGATAAAATCTTTTGTGACTTACTTTCTAATGGTTTAGTTCATCTGACTGATTTCAATAGCTTCAAATAAGTAGCAACATATTAAAAGAATATGAACAAAAGCAAATATGTTTTCTCATTTTTGTAATTCCAACTATCTGTTTATTTGCTTCTGAATCCTCTTACCATTGTAAGTGGATAATATTCCAAAAAAAGTAAAGAAAGAATGAATGGGAAAGCACTGACAAAATATTGGAAGTTGGAGTCATAATATATGAAGGGCATTCAGATTTTTAAAAATTTATTCTTTATATCCATTTATTCCAACAAGTCTCCCTAAATAATAGATTGGGGGAGATGAATGTTGCATTTTTGACAGCCATCAATGTCTTTGACAGCCATCTCTATTTTTTCATACATAAGCAACCACTGCTAGAAACCATTCAATTTAAGGCTGGCTTTTCTAACTGGCCTAGAAGCAAAAGGTCCAATATTAAAGTGCATGTACAGTAGTGATTATAGGTTTAAACAACTAAATTATTTGGATGGCATGTCACTTATTTTACAAATAATAAAATGTTTGATAAAACTGCAAGTGGCTCTCTGATCAAGTGTAGACATAGCAGAATGTGGTTATTAACATTTACTGTTCTTTAATTTCTATATAGATTGGCATCTATGCTTTACTGTTTCTATGACCACTGCTATTATTTTAAAGACAGCAGTATACTCTCAAAGTTGACATTCTGATTCTGTTAGAGTCATAGAGTACTGACCTTTTAAAGTGCAATATAGAGTACCGTTAATTAAACTTAAGAGATTTGGCTTTATGGTGCAAGGGCCGGTTTGCTAGTTAATTATGCTTACTATTACATAATTAACTGGCAAAGTGGCCCCTGCACCATAAAGCCAAAACTTTAATGGTAATGGCTTACTGTGGACTACAGCGGATGAGTGGTTAAGATGCTGGGCTTATTGGATGGAAGCTTGGCAGCCAGAGTTTGAGATTGAAGCACTGCATAATGGAGTATGCTCCCATTATTTGTGCCAGCTCCTGCCTACCTAGCCATTTGAAAGCACGTAAAAAAAGTAAACAGATAATTAGGTACTGGCTACATGGTGGTAAAATAATAGTGTTCTGTGTGCCTTTGCATATAGTCATGCTGGCCACATAACCATGAAAGCGCCTTCGGACAATGCAGGCTTTTGGCTATGAAATGGAGATGAGCATTGCCTCCTAGAGTCGGGGGGGCAACTGGCAGGGGAACCTTTACCTTTTTTATTAGGTAAAAAATATGCACTTTCTACAGAATGCTCTGCAAATAAAATATGAGTTAAATGAAAATTGAAAAACAATATGTATGTTTAAAAATTGTAAAGGTTTCCCCTGCCAGTCATGTCCAACTGTAGAGGGTGGTGCTCATCTCCGTTTCATAACCAAAGAGTCAACATTGTCTGAAGATGCTTCTGTGATCATGTGGCCAGCATGAATATACGCTAAATTGCATGGAACACTATTACCTTCCCAACAATTTAAGTGGTATCTATTTATCTACTTGCATTTTTACATGCTTTTGAATTGCTAGGTTGACAGGAGCTGGGGCAGGAACAGGAGCTCACTCCATTACACGGTGCCTAGATCTTGAACTTGGGCTACCGACCTTCCAGCCAACAAGCCCAGCTTAACAGTTAACTCTTAACTTCTACCTATAACTCTCTAATTATCTTCCTGCTCATTCTTGCTGCAGATGTTTAGAAATAGAGGCCAATAGTATTTATTTCTTAAGTATATTGCCCTTTAAATATAGTAGAATCTCTGATTGCAAGCACCTCAGTCCACAAGATTTTCACAAGATGAGCAAAAAATTTTAATAGAATTAAATTTGGTTGACTAGTGGCAACCCGCAAGATGAGCACTGTGCAATGAGGTCGCGTGGGAAATCTCACAATAGAGCCAATGGTTTTCTCTCTCGCTGCGTAAATAGTGGAAATTAAGTGAAAGGCGTTCAAGAGAAGGAACCCCTGAGACTCACTCCAGATTCTCCTTCCAGGCAGTCCCCCTCCCCGTCTCCTCCCTCTCGTCTCCCTCAGCCAGCCGGGACTCTTTTCAAAGCATAGGAAGACTGGCCCTCCATCTTCCCTGTCTCTCTCTCTCTCTCTCTCTCAGACACACACACCCTCCCAGCACCATCCAGACCATCCCCCTTCTGCCATCTCTTCTCCCATCTTATAAGACGGAGGCAGGTTATGATGAGAAACATTTCCAAACCACCCAGGAAAGACCCCAAAAAGATGTTAATGAGGGAAAAGGAAAAGGCCGTTTTGCTTCAAGCAATGGAAGCAGCGGATCTTCTGAGCCAGCAGGGGGCACAGGAGAGCAGCCGGCCTAGCAGCAGCTGAGGCCAGAATCTGCCTGGAAGCAGATCCATGAGTGCCAGTTAGTTTATTCTATTTCTGCTTTATATTGTGTGTTAATCATTGTTACTTGTTTCAGATGTTAGGGACAATCATTTC